>ARYC01002224.1:0-23496 GCA_000711775.1 Oxytricha trifallax
AATAATTCAAGAATCAATCTTGTTATTAGTACGCTCACCTTATACAAGACAGGCTCTCGGTTTAGCAAACTATGTATTCTTCAATAACGTAGCAGCTTTCACAAAACAGCTTGCTTAAGTGCAGAAATTGGATTCTACTCACCCTAATAATTTACAATTAATGGGTTAAACTTGGTCAGTATTTGATATTGATTCTAAAGTTAAAAAGCTTATACCCTTTTCATTCTTTATTTTGAATGTGCCTTTCATTACTCTACTCAGGCAAGACGGCGGCTTGCACTTAATCAGAGATATTCCTGTTGAATATACAGAGTACTTCGTTAGAATTTGTGCTCTTATTTGTTCTCCAACAGTTGACCTACTGAAAGAATATATTTAAATTACCAGGGCTACTTTCTTACAGAAGTAAGAAGTTATTGATTCAAACACTATGGTTTACTTTATGAAAGGTCTTGCCTAAAGATTGTAGAGCAGAGACGTGCAGTGGGTTGGCAAGATTTCTCAAATTCAGAAGCTTCAGCATTAAAATAGAAACTTAAATTGAAAAAAATGTAATTCTCAACAACAATATCATTGAGAATTGTCTTAATGGAGATAGCTCTGAAATTCAAAGAATTTTACATTTACCCCGAAAAATGGAAGTATTCTCTGATAAAACAATTGTAGACTTACTTTAACTCTTTGAGAATGCAAATATCTTTCATTAACTCGCTATAGACTTAAATAAAAACCCTCAAAATGAAAGAATGAGTGTGAGAGCTGACTTAGAAAAGCTACAGCAAAATCTTGGCTTTAAATTATACAGTTCTCAAATCTTGTGCATTAATTATTTTGTGAAAACCTGCAAGCAAACCATTTAATACATTTTGGTATTGGAAATGGCAAGACCTTAATTTGTTTTGCGTTAGCCATTCTTATAGCTCTTAAAAGCAAGCTATCCGTCTTCATAGTTGGCAAGAATGAACACTTAGTGCAGAGAGATTTCAATAAGTATCAAAAAGTTATTACTGTAATGAAACTTGATTCCAACTTTAATTTCTTCGCAAAAAGTGCAGGTATTTATTTCTTAACTCAACCACAACTCAAGAAATAAATGAAGCTTGCTAAATTCATGAGTGTGTGGTAAGAGAGCATCGTCCTTGTCGACGAATACGACTGGATTTTATTCGATGGCTCAAGTGAAAACATTGTGAACTAGCTTAATTTTTACAAGCAAGCTAAAAGTATTATTGGATTTTCAGGAAGCCATCTTTCTCAAAGTGAAGAGAACTGTCTTAATTTAGCTTTTCATAGCAAACTTGTGGTGTTCCCTACTCTTGATAAATTGTAGGGAGATAAGAAAACTTAGCTGGCTGACTTGCTGATTAGTTCAAATCAAGGAGATTACTTACAAAAAATCAAGGAAATCATAAAGGATTAAGTAGCTATTTCACCAGTTTTAATTGTTGCTTCAACAAATTATAGCGCTATTGAAAAAGGTTTTTTGAATACGAACTTTGACTTCAAAAGTTTCAGCCACTCCTAAGCTGCTGCAATCGAATCTGCGATTGAAGGCAGATATTTATTGAGGAACGCAAGCAAAAGCTATGGCATGTACTTGCTTAACGAGTCACAGGGACGAGGAACAGACATTCAAACAAATGATGAAATCGATTAAAATGGAGGTTCATATTTAATTATTGCTGATGTTTTTTCAAAACGATCTGAAGAATTAATTATTGGTAGAATTGGCAGGCTCAACACTAAAGGCAGGTGGTAACTCGTATTATATAGATACGCTTCTAAAGATAGTGAAGAGCAGCTTATCATTTAAGAACAGAGAGAAATCGAACTTAATCTTGATCGCAAGCACAATTAAGTATAATCAATTTTATAAAATCGATTAGAAGCTATGGAAAATTTCCTTCAATAAAACTAGGTCCCTCAACAACGAATTTCTGCAGAACTTGCAAACGATTAGGAGCAAAATATAGTTGTGAAAGAAATCGTTTAACATCTCGTTGCTCTAACTGAGAAAGCTTTCAGTGAAGCAACCAACCCAGCTGAAGAAGTCAAGCAAGAAAATCTTGAGAAAGAAAAAGAGCCTTAATAAAATGTAGAATAAGGTGAATAAAGTAAGTTGGGTTTTTATTAACCTTCTCTCATAGAGCTTATTGAAGAGAAGATGAGTTAAAATCCTGTGCTGCAAGATAAACCATTCGACCAGGTATAGAAATTGGTGCATAGGAATTTAAAGCGTTAGCATCATGAAATTACTAAGGCTCAAAGCATAGAGAGATCCAAAAGTAAAAGCAGTTCTGCTAGTTCTAAGAGAAGATTATTGAAAGGTTAACAAAAGCTTGAATTAATCAAAGAATAAAACAAGACTTGAGAGTTGACTACTCGTCGCAGTGCTAGAGATAAAACATTCACTTGCACTTATACAGAGCTCCCTGAGAATAAAGAATCAATAGAAAGATGGTTAAAGGCAGCTTCTAGTGAGAGAAGACACTTTAAAAGCGACATAAATCATAGAAATCCAGAGAGAAAACCAAGATCAAGATTATGATATTTATCTTAATTTTTTAAAGCAATTCACCATATTCAAGTCTTTGCTATTAATAGCATATAGAGAATCGTGGAGGAATAGAAGCAGCAGCATTCACTGTCTCATGTTTGGAGACTAATGCATGTTCTACAGGTTACCTTCTTGCATAAACTACTCTTTCATCTTGCGTAAGTCAAGCAACTCACTTTCCATATTCATGTTATTGCTTCAACTTTTTAGTTTACTGCAAGAATTCTTGCTTATCTTATTTCAAAGCATCTTCATAATCCTTTACCTCCTCTAACTATTCACAGGTTCTCTTTCTTTTAGATGAATCCTTATCGAGATTCACAACCTTGCCTCGCTCAGCTACACAAGAAATTAAGAGAGAGTAAACTTACTGCTAAAGTTAAGGCATCTGCTGAGAGCGTCCACGAACTCGGGTCTCATTTCTATAACGAGATCTCTGTTTTACTCTAGCTTTTCTCTTCGTTAGAGCATTGCATCATGAATCATCTGGGAGACACCATCAGTGTCTAGGGTGAAGAGCAAGTCGCAGATCCATTATCTGTCTAGGTGGACCCAATCTCGTTCATCAGGCAAGTATTACAGCAGTCTTGAAGACCCTCTTGCATGATCGAGAAAGTCTTAAACTGTAAGTCCATCTATTTAAGGCACTGCTGACACTTTTACTGCATCTCTCCTTACATACTAAAATAACAGTTACAGGGATAAGTTAATCGTTACATCTTTCTCTGCTCTTATGATTTACTTAAGGAAATAAATGTTGGTGGAGTTTGCTTTGGGTAAGAAAGCGTGGCAGTCTTGGGCAAGAAAGTTGTATAGCTCTTTCTTACTTTTGCATTTCTGGGCGAGTTCTTAAACATTGATACCAGTAAGTTATTATTGGTTCACTAAACTTTAAAATTTAGGTACCTATCACCATTATATATAGATAAATTTTCATTCAGGAAGACACTACCGTTACTAAAACTAGAGAGTGCTTTTCACGATAATAAAATCTTACCAGCACAGTCCAATTTCCGCTAGCGGAATTCCTACCAGCACCAAAAGAATTCATTATTATTAAATTTAGGAATCCATTTATGGAATCATATTCTAAAAAACGGCAGTCAAGACTTTAAGAATTCTTCAAATTAGAAGATAAAGATTATGATGGTAACAGCTCAAGTGAAGAGTCAAGCTCTTCCAACGAATCAGGAGATTCTTTTGATAATTAAGATTACTTAACAACTAACATGCTTTACTAGAGAAACATAACTGTCGCCGACGTTATCATAGAATCAGTGAGTTATAGAGATATAATTTCACTATTCAACTAAACTTGTAATGAAATTTCAGAGTTTGAAAGTGATGGATTTATCATAGACCCAAAGGAAATTTACAGATAAGCCGTTAAGAAAGGAACTAAAGAATCATTACTTAATGATAGTTAAATAAGAAGTCTTGGTCAACTGGTGTTGAAGCTTTACACTGACTATAAGTAATCTGACTTAGAACCTTAAAGCTTACTTGATTAAGCTGAAAATTTTGATTCAAATTTGCTTGAAGCAAAAGTTATTGAGAACCATAAAGTCAAAGATTAACTTACAGTGTTTGGTTAACACACACAACTTAATGCAACCGTGCCTCGCAGAGTATTAAAGTAATTAGGGAAGGAGAAAATATAGCAAGAGAAAGATCTTAAATGCAGAGGAGACTCTTAGACTAAGAAATCATGAAAAGTTATCTTACTAGCAAATCATGAATAGACTTGGAATTTCTTATTACAAATTAAGAAGATACTAGAAGAGCCCTGTAAAGAAAGCTTAATTCTGGAATTTAAAACAAATTCAGAGAAGCAAGTATAAGAAACTTCATAGCAGAGCTCGCACTCATATAGTTAATATGCTAATGTTTGATACTTATCCAGTGCAAGTTTCAGATATACAACATAGTTTGTAGAAAAATATTTAACTCAGGTGCAGCAAGCAAATGATTAGAAGATTCTTAAAGAATGAATTAATGATGACCTACAAGTAAATCAAATAGATTTCTAATTTGCATAATAGCAATAGTAGTAAGCTGCAACGATAGTATGCAGCCTAGCAATTCGTTGAGAGCTTAAGTGATGGTAAGAGAATTATCAATATAAATGAATCCACTCTCAATTAAACAGATTAAAGACACAGAGGGTGGACTGCCCCTTATGTTAAAATAGAGTTACAAATTCATAAAGACTCAAATAAATGAATTTGATTATTGCAGTTTCAAGTTCGGGAGAACTATTCTACACAGTTAATCATGGAAGAACTAACTAGCATTCATTATGTACTTACTATACAAGCTAATAAAAGTACTCGAATAAATTGATGCTGACTGGAGATCAAATACTTTAATACTTCTGATAATGCTCCTTATCACAGATCTCAAAGTATTATGGAAAAGTATATGGAACTGAGTTTACCTATAATGTTTCTAGGCCCCTATCACTATAGAATAGCAAATGTAGAATTAATGTATTCTTGGATTAAGAACAGAGACTTAAATCCATTAAATACAAGAGCATCATCAAAGTAAGATTAATTTTTGTAATAAATTTTAGAGGCTACTGGGCAGCATTTATGAAAGAGCTAGGCATGAATATTAGCAGAATTAATTAGAATTTAGTAAGACGCTGCTTTTATCATGTATTAACAGCAGCTCTCGAATCCATTTCCCTTAAGGATTTATGAATGAAAGTGTTACTTAAAATAGAATATTTCATATTAAGCCATTTTGAATTCTAAATTTAGGAATAAATAAATACTTGAAGTTTTCATAACTTCTAAATTACTTGCTTAATTTACTATAAATTTACTGCCTTTATTTATTTAAGAATTAACTTTCACTCTACATGTCTATAGAACATGTTATAACAGCATTTATGGTATATAAATAATATTTTCTCTAAAAGCCAATAAGTCATTTTATAATTTAAAAGACTAAAATCTTTGAGATTTTATAAGAATCAATAAATTTTAAGGTTAAATAAAAAGTTAATAATCCATTTTCAATTAATAATTAATCCAAAAAGTAAAAATATAATAAGCCAATTTAATTGTAAATTTAAATTAAAAAGATTTATGATTCAATAAAAAATAATTAGGTTGGTCCAGAAGCGTTGTATTTAAGAGTGGCGAGAAACTTTCTCTAGCAAGTTTATTATTTAATTTATAATTATAATTATTGGTAAAATATTTATCCACAAAATTTCTCCATTAAAATTTTCAAGAATTTTAAATATTTAGTTTTTTTTAGTATAAATTCAGGAAGAATAAATTAAAAATTATAATAATTAAAATAAAAAAAAGTTCTCGGCTTGAGAAAGATTATGATTCAGCACTCTTACAACAAAATAAATCAACTTTTTTAATTCTCAAGGGTCCCTCAGATAATTCACTGAATTATAAGAAGGGTTTTTGTAAATTAAATATACTCTTTTTCAGATTTTACTGTTTCTCTTACCTAAGCCAAAAATTATTTACTGAATTTACTAATGAAGTTTAAGAATACTTTATTGATTTAAGAAAAGAAAAATGCAATTAGACTTTCTATTTTACCTAAATTAAAAATGAAATAATCGAAGCAAAATAATGCAAAGCATTAAAATAAGTTACTTTACAAATGAATTTACTGATATCATTAAAATGATAAATAGATTTTAAATACTTGGAAAAGTTTATTATTTAAATAATCTTGAGGATACTTTCCTGGCCTTGATATAATTTCGTGTTTTATACTAAGTATGATAGGATTTTTATCATAAAATTGAAAATCAATTTAGAATTATCCTTAATTAAATGTAAAATCTACTTAAGAATCACTTAATAATCAGGCCAAAATTAAAATATATTAATAAATTAAATATAAAAATATATATATTATGTCTCTAGTCTTAATTAATTAATTATTTATGTCATTTAACTTCTTTAAATCTTTGAATTATCTTCTTAATTTCTTCAAAACTTAAATTTCTTGCTCAAATAAATCAATAATCAAGAATTATTGAAAAGTAATAAATCTAAATTAAGTAAAATAAATAAATTAAATTTAAATTAAAATGGAAAATTAAGAGCAATAATAATAATTTATTTGAATTAATTAATTATTAATTCATTATTAATAATCCTTTTAATATCTATATCTTAATTTAATAATTAATTTAATTTAAATTATGAAAAATTAATCATTTTTATAGGAAAATGTGAAGGAATTTCAATAGCAATAATTGGAATAGCAAAAATTTATATAAAAATAATAAATAAATAAGAATTAAAGAAGGTAGGAGATTAATATTTATATTTTAAATAAAAATAATGAGCAATCATATATTAATTAAATATATTGTTGATTTAATTAATGAATTAAATCCAAAATTAGAAAGTAAGAAAGTTAAAGTTTGTAATTAAGTTTGATTTTAATTTTAATTTAATTTCTAAAAATGAATATTTAAAATCCTAAAATGTCTAAGACACTTACATAAATAATTTTTAATTTAATCTGCATTAAATCTGAATATTTAAATTATTTTGAAATGAAAATTTGCATTTTATTCACTAAAGAAAGATTAAATTTAAGCAACATATTTGAATGAAATCAAAAATAATTCTTAAACTAAATTAATTTTTATTATAAATTAAATTCTCAATAATTAATTATGACTAAACTATTAAATTATAAACTTACCTTATATTTGCCTTATAATTCTCTTATCTTCCCCTTAACCATTACTCTAAATTATATATAATTAATTTAAATTTAAATTAATTTAATTTCCATAAAGAAAGATTGAGTTAAATAAAGCATTTATATAATTTCCAAATTGATCTTATAATAAATTAATGCAATAATTTATACTCTCATATTCTATATAAATTTAGAAATATAATGATCAATAAATTGTAAAGTTAAACTTACCAAGTTTGAATTTAAAATCCACCCTTAATTTAATATTAGTAATTATAAATAACTATAAATTAAACCCAGTTTATTGCTTTTGCAAATGAACATAAATCTATATCTTGAATAAATTATAAATAGAAGTTTAATTTTAATTATAGCTTAATTATAAAATAGTATAAAAATGATAAAAAGTTTACTTACCTAACTTTTGAAAATGATAAGTACTATATATCCGGTAAAACACAATATAAATATTAGTACTTAAAAATCCATTTATTCCATTTTTGTAAATGAATTTAATGTAATAGCATTGTACAATTTCAAATTCAGAGAATTAAATTTAAACTAGCCTAAATCCTTCTAATTGCATAAAATAAATATATTAATTTGAGTAAAATTAATTTTGCCTAATATTGAAAAATGTCTCTTAAATAAGTTAGCAAAAAAGTTGCACTTTTATAGAGTGCAAAGTTAGCTAAAATTAGTAATAAAAAGCATAATAATTGCTAGTCTTTTTCACTTGCGTGAATTAAATAGCGTATATATAAGCACTCTGTAAAGAGTGTAAGTGTAAGTAGCGTGAATTAATAAAAATTACCATGAAATAAAGTGCATGAATAGCTTCGCTATAATGCTATTCCAGTTAACAAACATTTGCGAATAAAAATAGCACTCACTTTATCACAAAAATTATGAAAAAAATGCGTTTACATAAATTTAAAGACACGGAAATGTAGAACTCGAGTTGCTCTTCAAAGTGCACACAAAGCGCACTGAAGTTAGTGGTGTATGCGTGAGTTGCGCTGCTAATAGAGGAAGTGCGATAGCGATGCAGATTTATCACTTTGATTTCCATTATTAGTTTAATTATTAAAGTAGTAATTATTAATTAATAAAAACCAAATTAATTCAAATGTGGAGGTAAAACCGCATCCCCTCACAAATAGTGTGAACGGTAAAACTTCGCCCCTAGTCGGTCAACAGGGTACAAACCCCATATATTCAAGATCAGCATCTCAAACTCTATAAGACTGGTAAGAATGGCCTCGAAAAAAAATTATGAATTTTTTCCCAACTTCACCGTACTTGCATTCTCTCGATCGGCTCCCTCAAATTAAGTTAAATTCTGTCCTTTTAAATTTCCTTATTTATCGATATACTTAAAACTTTTTATCAACTTACAAATTCTATGTGTACATACGTATTGGGGTTTATATATATTTTAATTTGTATTTTATAAATCATTGCAGTTAATTTATTTTTTATTTCTAATATTCATGATTCTTTTACATTTAATCAATAGTATAAAGGAATCTGAACAGGAATGACTTCTTGTCTCACATCAACTTTATTATAACAATATAGATTGTGATGTCTTTCTCTCTGAATAAGTATTTATTATGACCTGTAATAACTCATTCATCAAATGCTTATCATTATTATTCTAAAAATCCTTTCATTCTCTTTAAATACTTTGGACGATGTTAATACCGAAGTATCTATTGAGGATACACCCATAGAGAAATACTCTTCATAATCTTTTAGAGTTCATTTTTTATTAGTTTATCAATATATACCTTACAAAAAGCTTTATAATATTATAGAATTAAAATTGCTGCATTTATAGCATTTAATCTTAGCAACGATTCAAAGATTATCGATTATTTTCTTTGTAATTTATTTCCACATCTTCTTTTGATTGTTCTAATTTCCCTATCCATTATTTTTTATCAATCTCAATAGAGATGAAATTATACTATTATCATCTAGCGCTTAAATTTAATTTATCTTTCATTGAGTTTCATTCAGGGTAATTTAAGAAATAAAATTTTATCCAAATTGATGTTAAATAGTGAAAGATAACTATTTAATTATAATTAACAGAGTTGATTTATGAATTTAGTAAGTCCTGGGTAGATTCTTATTTTTATCTTCATTTTTTATGGTAGTATAATCAGATAAGCTATTATTGTCCTCCATTAAATAGATTATGTATTAATAATATAAAAAGATAAATTTATACGGTGTATTATTTAACACTATAATTGATAATAAACAAAAATAATTTCTTAACAAATTTAAATAATTTTAAACTAAATTATGGCGAGTGATACTTTCAAAACGAGTGTATCTAGAAATTAGTAATATTATTTCCATTAAAATTCTGAATGTCTCTATAATCAAAGATTGTAGTAGTCCTTAAAGAGAATGCTTGATAATATATAGTATTCTTATTAATCTTTTTATTTGGCTTATTAGTTATTATAATTTCAAAGATATCATCAATAACAAATTTTATGTAGTGAACTATTTCTAGCATCTCAAGAATTTTTGTTAATTGTAACTAGGTAAATAAAAATCTACAATAACATTATCGTTTACTACCATTTATCTCTCTATTTTACCAATTAATGAACTTTAGCTTCAAAAAAGCAACTGCAATGTTATTCTCTATTATGTATGTTTTGGGTAGAGAATTCTACATTGCCAAATAACTATTCTCAGTTTCAATAATTTAAATCTGTCTTTTGAGCTTTACAATAATACGCATGCCATAATTATCTAAACTAGAATCACTAGAAAAGTACTTTATCTATATCAAACTTTTAAGATTTCTCTTGTTCATTCATATTTATATAGGAATAAGCTCCTTGTATTCAGATTTTAACAGCTAATCTAGGAAAAAAGTAAAAGTTTCGGATGAATTGATCAATTATTTTCCAGAAATTCTAAAATAAATTATAGTTAAATCCAAAAAGTGTAGCATCTTTTTGCTATAGCAAATTTTAAATCTCCAATTTTGGTTGTTACTTCTATTTACCAATTAAAATATTATATATATACACAATATATAGAAAATCATAAAATTTCATATTAAAAAGATTTCCAGAAGAATATCTTAGAAATGTCTCTTCATTATTCTTTTTATTGTTGTAATTGAAAACTTTAATTAAATTAAAAATATGTTAAATTCTACCTTCCTTTAATCATTTGATAAGAAATTATTATATTAAAAGAATTTATAAAAGATTTATTTGATGAAGCAATATGAAATTGGGAAAAAATACAAATATGTAAGTAATAATATTTTTACTTCGCTCGATCATTTTATAACTTTAATTAGGTTTTATTCATTAAACTTATGATTACAAATTGATTCTAATTCATTTAAAAATAAAATAATAAGTATTTTATGTCATATATAGCATTCTTTCAACGTAACTTTTGAATTTTATTTTCAACTTTTGTATAGTTTATACATTATTCCTTAAATTAAAATATATATGCTAATTTCCTTAATAGTATATCTCTTGATTATTTTATAAGAAATAATTTGAATCATATTGCTCAAGTTTAATTTAATTTGGGAAATTAAGTTAAATTAAATCAAATTAGTGGCGGTGAAGCTGAACATAATTTGACAGCCTAGATTTCTTTCTATAAAAAAAATTCCAAAGTTGCTTGACTTTACAATTGAGCTACTATTTTATATCCTTCTTAGAGCGAGTTAACTCTACTTATTTTGAAAGTATTTTTCAATGAATTTAGAGGAATTCAATTAAAATCGAGTTAACTCGCTCTAAGAAAGAGATAATATAGTTGCGCCTATTGTCAAGCCAAGCAAAATCCGAATTTTCTATCGAAAGAGATCAAGATTGTCAAATTTTGTCAATTTTCACAGACACTAATTTGACTTAATTTAATTTCCCAAATTAAATTATACTTGAGCAATAATACGCTTGATGCTATTTTTGTTAATAAATATTATAATTAAATTATGAGATAAGACAATATCCCTAAAATCTAGAGTTTATCTAAAAAAGTACTATTTGATTATTTCTGATTTTATTTGTTTGAATAAATCAGTGTATTTTATTCTAGCTGCAGTTGAAATTGTGGATGTTGTATTAATAGATGTGTATGTATAGTTAAAAATTAAATATTGAAAGACTGATGTTTTTTATTCATAATTTTATAGATAAAAATTACCTTTTTAGATGAAGCAAAATAAATTTTATATTTTAAATTGATATCAAAATCTAATATTGGATTAATAATAATTAATCTGATAGGGTTTCTAAGTACATTTGTTTACCCTGACCCATGAATTTTTAATATTTTTTAGATTATTATTTACATTTTAATTAAATTTAACTACGTTCGCCACCATTTATCTTTCTTTCATATATTCAGAATTAATATTTTAATATTTATCTAAAAATTAATACTATTTATTATTAGGGAATCCATCTCAAATTTAAATTTACATTTTATTTTAATAAAATATTTTTATTTAATTACTCATGTTTTCTAATACATTTGGAAAAATGGCTAATAAAAATCTTTTAATAAAGCATAAAAGAAAGCTTTCTTAAATCCTCAATAAGTTAAATTACATTATTATAAAAATAGATAAGTAAATAGATAATCTAACAATTAATGATTAAATAGTTTAAATGATATAAAAGAGAGAGCTTAATAATGAAGAAGTCTATGAAAATGATAGAACTTAGAATAAAGATGATTAAGATAAAGAGATTTCATCAGAAGATTAGTTAATTATTTCACAGTTCTCAGACAGATATTTAAATCCAGAGGAAAAAGATAAAGATTAAATTAAAACAATTTAAACTTAAATATAAAGATAATTATTTAGACTCCTCTTAAATGTTTAAGATGACGGCAATTGTTTATTCCGTGCTGTTTTGTTAGCATTAAATTATCCATAGAACTAATATCGCCTTTTAGGGTAAATGGTTGTTAATAATAAATAAATAATCGCTAACAAATAGAGATATTAACAAATAATCAAAAGAAACAGTTATCTTTCATTTGATGATTATTTAAAAAGAATGTCCATAAATGGAGAGTGGAGAACATTTATAGAGTTAAGAGCCTAAAGCAGCATGTCTGGGGTACAAACAATAATGTACTATAATTTATAACAAGAACTTTTGAAAAATATTAATAAAGAAAGATTTGAACCACTTATAAGAATATTTTATAGAAATGAACATTTTTAAGTTATATGTTAAAATTAAAATCAGGGTTAATCAAAAATCAAAAACCTCTTTGAAAACGAAGATTAAGAAAAAACTATTCAAAGCATAACATCCATTGAAATAAATTCTAAGAAATTATAAGTTATAGAATTTGATAATGATGAAATTAAATTCTTAATATAAAAATTCTAACAAATAAAAAATAAGAAGTATCCTCCAATTTTTACTAATCCTAGCAGGTACTAAAATACCATTATTATATAGTAAATAAAATAAATCCTAAATCACAATCCAAGAGGAACACAAATAAAAGCTATAAAAGGGATCTACACAAGATAGTAAAAACAATATTAAGCTAGTATATCTCAAGATTAGAATAGTGATTAAAGTTAATCAATATTGACAAGGAAAAATATGTCCAATAAAAAGGATCTTAAATTAAATGTAATTCCTTATTAACACGAAATCTTGGACATAATAAGTATTGCTCATAGATCATAGCAAAATACCGGGTTGCACTTAAACGTTTAGCAGACTTTAGATCTCATAAAAATTAATATAACATTAACTACTATGGAATATAATAAGAAATTATAATATTTATACATAAATGTTTAGAATACTTATAGAAAAGGAATGTCAAATACCAAAAAAGTTGTAATTTTAAATTATTATTTCTGCCAATTACTAAATTAGATTGTTACTAAAAAGGGACTGTGACGATAAGTCTATTTTGCATACATTCCGAATAAATAGTTCCTCAACTCAACCAGGGTTCATAAAAATAAACAAGAACCTAAAGCTTTCTCTACAATAAGTTATCCTAAGGATACAAAGTTACAAATGATAAAGATACAAATGAAGATCATTGGGAACAAACAGTAAAATGCCAGAGGAAGAAATATTCATCCAAACTAAAACTAATAAATGCCCTCAATATATAATGTACTATAGCGACGACTCAGATTCAGACATGGAGATTGAGGAATCACTCCCACTAGACTACGGTAACAATGAACTATATAGTCAAGTCTTTGACTGGTAAAAATAAATCTTATAAGCTAATAAGGAAAAAAAACAACTGTAAAAAGTAGGTCATTGAATCATCAACTTAACTAAATGGTCTAGATAGGCAAGTCCCTAACTAATTACTAAACATAGAAAACTCATTTCAAAAGAGAGAAACATTTATATAACTTTTCAACAACCTTACATATAAGTAAGATACACCTACACCCAATACACAACCTTCCAAAAGGGTATAGGACTAACGAAAAGCTTAGCAAACAGGGTACTTAGATTAGTTTAATAGAAACAAAAATACTTCTTATACCCACATAACCCAGAACCCCTAAAACAAAACCCCACTACTAAATAGGCAAGGGAAAAAGTCCAAAAACAAGAATGGGCCTTCAAAGAAAAAAGATTTAACCAAACCCAAACCAACCTATAAAGAGACCCCGTTCTTTAATACAAATAAAAGAAACCAACCTGATTCAACAACAAAAGATTAAGAAGTCATAACCTAATCTATTCAAATTGAGTCCACTAACAAAAAGGAAGGTCTAGATCCAGAGGAATTACTCCAAATCAAAAATCAGGCATTAGATAGGCCTTTAATTTAAATTGGAATACTAAAATAGGGAGTCCAAAAATACGTCCCGACTATACTAGGCATCATAATCTGGTCAGATTCTTATTGATACTTTAACAGAGCCTATATAGGCACTAAATAGTAACTCATAGTCATTAGGAAATTAAACTAGACATATTACTCAGAACAAAAGAAGTATAAACAAAACTACTACTGAGTAAGTTTTAAAGATTCCTTTCCGAAGACATCAGATTTAAACTACTATAAAGACTTATCGAAGCCAAATTAGTCAACTCTAATCAGCTCACTTTTCAAAGCTGAGATATAATTAAGAAGCATCAAAGAGAGAGAGCACTTCTCACCAACACTCTCTAACAGAGTGAAAATAAAAATTTAACCGTTGGTCTTCATCATGGATTAAATCAGTCAACCACCAACTTCAAAGACAAAGACAAAGGAAGGAACACAAAAAGAGAAAGAAATGGTTAGACAAACATGACAGAGAAATTAATTGTTTTAAATGAAAGTAGTTAATATCAATGTAAACGAAATCATAAAACTAATGAAAAAGGCTTGACCCTTATTTATTAACATATATTTTTGATCGGGGTCCCCAGAGACTTCAATGTGATCAGATTATTATTATTATTATTTATATTATTTCTTCCAAACCAAGAGAAAGAATATAATAGATACAACAGAAATTTCTTACTTAAATAAAAAATATACCATATTTGTTTTACATAGTTGATCACTTTTCCAAATTTGCATAAGCATTTGCATTGAAAATGCCAAAACAACAAATAAAATACCTAAAATCTATGTAACTTAGTATGGGAAACCAAGTATAATATAATCAGATAACGGTTTAGAATTTGCAATAATATTATGAATGAATTCACTTAAAAAATCCAAGAATATAATGTATCGCATCAACACCTATAATCTAAGAGCTCAGGTTTGTGTAGAAGCATTATATAAAACAATAAAATCCAATTTATTAAACATCCACTAAGTAAAAAAGAAATAATTTGATATTAAAGAAGCAATTTTAGACTTTCTAATTCATTACAATAATATCTCTCATTGAACTACAAAGGGTATTCCAAGCGAAGTATTTATTCAAGATATTAACAACTTTAAGCTTAAGTTATGGAAAATATTATAAAAGCTTTACAAAAAAGATATGAAAAACATAAATAATATAATATAGGTTAGGTTTGTAAATTATATAATAAGATTGATGTAAAACAAAAGAAATATAAACCCCATGAGAATATTTTATCAAAAAAAAGAGTGAAAATAGTATTTCAAGAGATTATCATCTTATTAAATACAAATTTACTTTATATGCTTAATTTTCATGGTAATTGATCTATTTGAGTTCCCTTATATTCTTCGCTGAAAATACTCTTTCCTGCTTATGTTATCTTAAATACAATATCAATAACTGAAAGCTCAGTTGCGGTAGTATTGATACCACAAAAAAGCATTCCAATCATTTGCGACATATCCACTAGCAACGACATCACAACCTCTGTTTACGGTACCAACGCAAAGTAGAATTTATAGCAAAGTTGAGAGTTCATCAATCTCAGCACCACTACACATGGGATATACGAGTACTCCTCTATTAGTGAGCACTGAATAATAACCCACAAGGGCATTTCCTGTAATAGTTAGTTGTCCTGAAGACTTCCACACCAAATATATCAGCAATAATTTCTTCAGTATTCTTGTTAAGCTCTAGGTGAACTAATCTGTTATTATGTTAGAGGAAATCTCTGTAGCTAGAGTAGCTCTCCTATAGAGAATACGACAAGACAGCTAAAGAATTCTTCTGCTGTTTTAGCATTTTTGCTAAAATTGTGTGGTTTCTTATATCCATAGTAATGGTGAACTATGCAACTTGTATTAAGCTCTCTTGTCGAAGGCTTGCATTAACTCGACGAGTTAGCATTGACTCATTTGTGCGTTAAATTTATTGTTGAAGTCTTCTAGCATGAACAAAAGCTCAGCTGGAGTGAATTTAAAGTCAGTGTATTCAGTTGAGATGAACATCTTGGTAATGTAAGTTGAGGCCTCAATGCAATCAACCAATCAATATCTCTATCATTGGTCCTGTTGTTAATGAGTGAGGTGCAGGTACAGCATTGAAGTTAGAGGGGTATTTCCAAAGTCTGAGAAGGTGTCGGCTTTAACAACGGTTTGAGCCATTGCTATCATCACAAGAGAAAGAGGATGTTTTTCATCTTTAAACTCTAACTAGGATCTTAATAATTAAAATACTACATTTAATTTGAATTTGAATTTACAATTTACTTATCACAAAGGAATTTACTCTTTTATTAAAAGATTAAAAGATATGCAAGTAAAATATGGGAGATGTACAATTAAATGAACAGTAACTAAGATCGACAGAGTAATTTTTTATATTTAAATATAAAAGCAATAAGATTTACATCCAGCACTTGAAGAAAGATAAGTTTATAGAACAGACTAAAGAAATATATAGGGCTACTTCTTACCTCCTTGATGATATTAATATTAATAAAAATAATTTACACCATTAATTTAGAATGAATTGGCAATTGTAATAGTAAATCATATAATTATTATTTAATTGTTATTAGAATAATATGATTTTATTTAATTGTTAAATACCTATGAAATAAAAAATCATATAAGTATTAATCAAATGAAACATGATCATATTTGAATTAAAAATATTATTGCAACCAAATTTTCATTATACCTACATAGCTCATAAGAATGTTTAAATGATAAATAAAATCTAAAGCATTTCTACTTTTAAGATTTAATAATGATAAAAATATAAATTGATAAACACAAATATAACTAATTTCAAAATTTATGTGTTAATCTAATCAAATCATAAATTTTTTAAGATTTATTATTAGGAATTTTTTTCAAATGTAAATTATATTTACATAATATAACATTAGAAACATGAGTAATTAAATAATAAAAAAATTATAAACAGAAAATGGAAATTTAAATTTGAGATAGATTTACTAATAAAACGTAGTTAAAATTAATGAAAAAATGATATGGAAATAATAATCTAAAATATTATTAAAAATTTATGGGCCGAGGGAGGGTTCTTGGTGAACAAACATTAATTAAATTAAAGTACAAATTGTCCTATAATTTATTTCTTCTTCATCTACCTTATAATTTCTTCTCTTATTTGTATAGTTTTATCTTTTCTGTTTCCTCTATTTTTTAAAAGCATGCTCTTCTATTTGGATTACCATTCGCTTTAGCTATCCTAGCAACATTTTCCTTAGCCCTCTAATTCTAATATAATTTTATGGCAAAAAGTGAGAGATAAGAGCAAGCCAACTTCATTAAATCGTAGTCAGATGTCTATAGAATAATGAAGCCATTTTATCATAATTATAATATAATTATTTCCGTACAGCTTTAAATAATAATAATAATAATATAATTATATAATCTTTGTAAATCTTTTTAAAAAAATTATGTTTTTATCACCACCCCGATATCCTTGACCATTCCTACCAGTACCCTTATCACGTGGTCTAGCTGTCATTTGATGGTACAAATTGACTTAGCTATGTCCTGGCAGCTCCTCTATAAGATGAGTATCTTTCCTGCCTTCAAAAATGAGCTATGGCAATGTTCTTAGTAAGGCTTTGACCAAGGATGTGGTCATTATAGGTATTTTCATAAGATTCGTGGTCACATGCAACATGGTCAACGAGTTGTCAAAAGTGGTTCCAATTATGCTAGCTCAATTACTCGATCTTTAAATACTCAGAACCATTATAATCATAATAGTCATCCGTGATAAGAGCAGGAGATGCCACAAGATATCAGGTAGTAAAGAGGTACTCAATAAATTATGATCTGTAGTTTCAAACACTTAGATGAGTTATCTAAGCCAGTATAAAATAGTAACAAAATAGAGGAAGATTAGGAATTTTAACATGATCTTCTAATAAAAGATGAGTTCTCAAAAATCTTTTATAATGAGAAGGCAATATTTGTTTTATTGATTTTAATTTCTTTATTATTAATGACTATTATGTTTTTTAATTATAGATTATAGATTTACTCACTTTTTTATCATAATTATATTTTTGTTTTTTTCTGAATTTCCAGCTTTAACTTTTTTATTTTCAAATTTTTCAAAGAAAACTTTTTAAAAACTTAAAAAACTTTAATTTAGTTAATCTTACTGTATAACTCAAACCATAATTGTACGTGTCTTTATAAATTGAGATTAAATTTAAAACAGTTATATTATATAATGAAATACTATAAAATTTATGATATGCAATACCCAAATATTTTCGTTTTCAATTTTTACTTTCTCTTCAAAATACTGATGTGTATATGATTTAATTGACATTTTGAATCTCTTTTTATAATTAATTTTAGTTACCATTTACTTTTAGATTGAAAGCACAGATCTTACTAATAAGCGAATTCATTCAAAATGGGGAAAATTGAATTTTAAAATATAAACAGCCATGATTTATAATAACTCTGAGATATATTTAAAGCTTAGTGATTTAGAACTTAATCTGATCAATCTTAACTACCTCTGATTTAAAAGCTCCATCGCAGTTTGTTAAATCCTCTCTTAATTTCCATCTTTAATATCTAAGTTGATCCCATAGTATACTCTGCTTAGCCAATTGGTTTTAGCTTCCATAAACTTCACAAGGCTGCCACAAACTTCAATCATCCTTATAAGGTCCCATAATAGTATGACAATCTTTTGCAATTCCAACTATCTACTTCTTCCATGCTCTCCACACTTTTTTGGGAAAAATGTGAGACTTTGTGAGACTTTTTTCTCACAATGTGAGATAATATGAGACCTTGTGAGACTCTCTCCCACGATGTGAGACTTTTTGTGATTTGTGAGACATTTTAGAACACAAGTGAGACTGCTTTGGGAAAAGTGTGACTTTAAAGGGAGCAATTGAGAATTTAACATTTTTTTTTAATTTTTCCACATCACTATGACTTAAATTTCCATTATTTATATCAATACTAGATATGATTGTCAAGCTTAATCTATTGATTGCTATTATTTCAGAACACATTGCAGTGGTTTAGGGATTGTTAAGTTGATGCCATTTGGATTGAAAACATGAACACTGTCGAAATTACTAAGTATGATTCTCGAGATATCTTTAGGATATCTTCCTTGGCCAAAATCTAAAATTTTAACAAAATGGCTTAAAGTAGCAGCAAGAGGAATAGTAGCAACAATAGCAGTAGTAATAGAAATACCAGCAATATAATCATCATAAACCACAGTGTGCTCAATATTTAGCGAATTTAAACAATTTAAGCATCTGACATTCTTGCTTAATTTCATCAGAATCCATATCTTTATCTTCATGATTTACTCTTCAAATTTAAGAATCAAATTTATGGTTTTTCAAAGAAAAAAATTTGCACACTGTGGTTTATGATGATTATATTGCTGGTATTTCTATTACTACTGCTATTGTTGCTACTATTCCTCTTGCTGCTACTTTAAGCCATTTAAAATTTTAGATTTTGGCCAAGGAAGATATCCTAAAGATATCTCGAGAATCATACTTAGTAATTTCGACAGTGTTCATGTTTTCAATTTGGAAGAGTGATTTTCCAAAATTCACTATGAACAGAAACCAGTATAAAAGAGCAAATTTTCTTCTAGTTTTCAAATTTTAAATGCATTTTTAAATATATTTCTAATATTCAAATCAAATTTCACAAAGTTCAACTTTCCAAATCAAAATGATTGGTTAAAATGCAATAGTATTAAGAGCATAGACATTTCTAAGGAATCCCTCCTTTTGGTGCCAGTTAAAGTTTTAAAAGCCAGTTTTTCTTCTTAAAGTAAATTTCAGGTGTGGTGCCAAAAGTAGAATACGATTTTACAATCTATCTAGAATTAGTCTTAAATCTATCTAGAATCTCAGGGTGCCTTAAAGTGACTCCTGAACCAAAGTTAGTGGATAGAACCTTATCGAAGCAGCTTTATAAAACAACATTCTAAATCCAGTTAGAGTTATCTTAAATCCAGAAAGATACTGATAAGCCAACATTGATAGATCTAAAACTTCAATGTCACAGGTGTTCCTACTGCAGCAGTGAAAAATTTTTAACTGGCATCAAAAGCAGGGAATGATTGACGATAAGCGACAGCTCAAATATTATAAATAGGTTATAAACAAGAAAGAAGGGTGAGGTAAACGAGAGAATACCGAAGAAGAAAAGGTCGATGAGCAAAATTATTAACCTCAAAATATTAATTAATACAAAGACATTATTAGAATTCAAAAATTGCTTATAAAGCATTAGTGTCTTAACTCTAAACTCAAACAATTCTAGTTATTAAGGGAAATTGAGAAAATAAAGTCGAGACTATAAAGGGAAGAAAACTATGTTGAAGAAGAAAAAAAGTATCAACATCAGCAACATAAGTAGAGACCAAATTAGAGGAGCTGAGGTGTAATAGTGATGAACAACGGAAGTTATTCTACTAGAAATACATTATGAAAATTAATAATGTGAATACTTAAGATTAAATATTATATAAAGCTCGAACATGCAAAATAACTCTGAATATGTTTATAAAATAATAATTTCATACAATAAATAAAAACATTATTCAAAGTATTGTTTCAAAAGGGCATATTAGAAAATATATTCAATGCTGTTAAATAAGAAAAGCATAATTTGAAGTTAATGTTAAAAATCAGAATAGATTATTGAGCAAACATTAGTTTATTTTAACTAATAGGTATTACTTTTAACGAGTGTTAATTTATTATTTTTTGAAGAAATATGCATTATTTTTATTATCTTTAATATTCCCATTTATAAATCATATTTTTTAATCTAATAAATAAAAACGGCTAGGCAAATATACTATAAATAGTTTATAAACATAAAATTATTATGTAATTTTTTATGTGAGAATTACTTAAATTCCTTAAAATTTCTAAAGGTTTTAATATATTTTTATAATATAATTAAACGATAATATAAAAATCGTCTAAATTCCTTAATTTATCTCTAAAACAATCCGAATATATAATTTACAATAAAAAGGACAAGTTAGTATGGATTTCAAAACAAAATTAAAAGTAATACTACTCTCCACATTTGTGTGATAAAGTAATAATACCTAAATATTGACAGACTGATCGACTATAAACATTCATATGCTAAAATGCCATATAATGTAAAATTATTAATAAAATAAGGAGACTTTAAGAAATATAAATCGTGATTACAGTCATTCATGATAGTGACATGGTCACTTGACCAAAATACCACTCATAACACTATACACTTATAGAACAATATATTGATGATTTGAGATGGATTATATAAAAGTTGAAAAAAAACCTCAAAAAATGAAGTTTTTATCAGAGCCCCAATAATCATGGTCTTAACTTCTACTATCTCTAACTTCTTTTCTAAATGTCCACTGAGGCTGCTAGTTGATTGAGCTAGGTTTTAGAAGCTCCTCTTAAGGATAAGTATCTTTGAAGACTGTAAAAATGAGTATCAACAGAGATGCTGGTAAGCACTTGGCAAAGGATGTTCTTAATGTGGGCAATTATATTAGATTCGTACTCAAATGCAACTCAGTGAAGGAATGGTCAGTGGTAAGTCTAAGTATCGTAATGAAATTCCTTGACCAATAAATAGCAAGAATCGTGATTACAGTCATTCATAATAGTAACATGGTCACTTGACCAAAATACTACTCATAACACTTTACACTTATATGTTAGAAAATGCCACACAGATCATTCGAAGTTGGTCATGAAAATGCCTCAAAAAAAGATTGAAAAATATTGAAACTTTGAGGACATTTTAAGGTGCCATCCCATGCTCGTTCATGCAGAAATCTTTTCGTTTTAAGAGCAAGCTCGTCGAAAACTATATTTCCCGGGTAGAAAACGCCACTCTTGGATCATTCTGAATTTGTGTGAAAAATTGGCCTCAAAAAAAGATAGAAAAATATTGAAACTTTGAGGACATTTTAAGGTGTTATCCCATGCTCGTTTCTGCAGAAATCTTTTCGTTTTTAGAGCAAGCTCGTCGAAAACTACATTTCCCAGGTAGATAACGCCACACTCTTGGATCATTCTGAATTTGTATGAAAAATTGGCCTCAAAAAAAGATCGAAAAATATTGAAACTTTGAGGACATTTTACGGTGCATCCATTGCTCGTTTCTGCAGAAATCTTTTCGTTTTTAGAGCAAGCTCATCGAAAACTACATTTCTCGGGTAGATAACGCCACTCTTGGATCATTCTGAATTTATGTGGAAAATTGGCCTCAAAAAAAGATGGAAAAATATTGAAACTTTGAGGACATTTTACGGTGCCATCCATTGCTCGTTTCTGCAGAAATCTTTTCGTTTTTAGAGCAAGCTCGTCGAAAACTACATTTCCCGGGGTGATATACGCCACTCTTGGGATCATTCTGAATTTGTGTGAAAAATTGGCCTCAAAAAAAGATTGAAAAATATTGAAACTTTGAGGACATTTTAAGGTGCCATCCCATGCTCGTTCATGCAGAAATCTTTTCGTTTTAAGAGCAAGCTCGTCGAAAACTATATTTCCCGGGTAGAAAACGCCACTCTTGGATCATTCTGAATTTGTGTGAAAAATTGGCCTCAAAAAAAGATAGAAAAATATTGAAACTTTGAGGACATTTTAAGGTGTTATCCCATGCTCGTTTCTGCAGAAATCTTTTCGTTTTTAGAGCAAGCTCGTCGAAAACTACATTTCCCAGGTAGATAACGCCACACTCTTGGATCATTCTGAATTTGTATGAAAAATTTGGCCCTCTAAAAAAGATTGAAAAATATTGAAACTTTGAGGACATTTTAAGGTGCCATCCCATGCTCGTTCATGCAGAAATCTTTTCGTTTTAAGAGCAAGCTCGTCGAAAACTATATTTCCCGGGTAGAAAACGCCACTCTTGGATGCATTTCTGAATGTGTGTGAAAAATTGGCCACTCAAAAAAAGATCGAAAAAAAATTGAAACTTTGAGGACCATTTTAAAGGTGTTATCCCATGCTCGTTTCATGCAGAAATCTTTTCGTTTTTAGAGCAAGCTGCGTCGAAAACTAATATTTCCCGAGGTAGAAAACGCCACACTCTTTGATCATTCTGAATTTGTATGAAAAATTGGGCCTCAAAAAAAGATAGAAAAATATTGAAACTTTGAGGACATTTTAAGGTGTTATCCCATGCTCGTTTCTGCAGAAATCTTTTCGTTTTTAGAGCAAGCTCGTCGAAAACTACATTTCCCAGGTAGATAACGCCACACTCTTGGATCATTCTGAATTTGTATGAAAAATTGGCCTCAAAAAAAGATCGAAAAATATTGAAACTTTGAGGACATTTTA
>ARYC01002225.1:0-17255 GCA_000711775.1 Oxytricha trifallax
GGGGTTTTGGGGTTTTGATTGAAGTGATGATAATTAGGAATAATTTTAAAACCATTATAAGTGACATGCCATATTCGAATTTGTACTTAGCTTCTGCTTATTGAGTATACTGAGCCTCATATACTGAATAATTTCTGTTTTCCTTCTCAATTTTGGTTGACTCTTTTTATTTATATGTTTATGCATAATAACAGTATCTCTTCCTTAGTTTAAGTTAGAGAATTGATGATCAAATTTTAAACTATAATAAGATATTCATTCAATTAAATTTAGATGTTATCATTTACTAATTAGACATATCTAAAAATGAAATTTTATCTCTCACGTTATTATGCTATGATTTTGACCATGTTCTCGTAAATTTCAATTTTACAGTGAATTTCTTTAATAATATCTATATTTGATAAAGAAAAATGATAAAAATTACCCTCTTGGAATTCTTAGTTTAAATTATTTAGGGAATAATATGCATTCTTACTTATTATAAATTTTGTAGGCTATTTATTTTAAGTTAACTTGATTATTGATTAATTAAAAAATAAAATTAATATTAATTAGAAATAAGTTTGATAAATATTATTAATATTATTCTTTCAATATTTTTTAGGTAATCCACATTTATCATATTATTGGAAATGTTTAATTACTATTTATTATTCTCTCTTTATGTGCAAGTTATGTCTAGGTTTGGTCTTCATGTCAATTATAATCTTCTTGTGTAAAATTAAAACTTTTGGGGGAAGGAATTTTCCTGCCCCCCTACAGAAGTTTAATGACCTCATGGAAGTTACATGCCCCCAACTTTAAATTTTCTATTTTTTGGCAATAAAAATAAAAAGAAACATATAAATTTTAATTTAAATTACCAAATACTAAACAATATATGATAATATATAATATTCAAGGTATATTATTTATCTTGGTCATATTATATATTTTAAAACAATGATAAAATATTTGTTTTTTATTAATAATTTATGTGATTTTAATTTTAATTTTAATTCTTTATCGATTTAGAAGTGATAATGGATTCTAGATTATTAATAACTATATTTTAATTGATGATAAACATTTTTAGAATTTATAAAAATTACACATTTTATATGTATGGGGCAGGAGATTTCCGAAAGGTGCAGGAAACTTCCTTTTTTGGGCAGGAACTTCCTCAAAACTTTCTATATCTCTTCACTATTTTCTTCCATGCTTTGAACTTTATAGATTGTTGAATTACAGGATTTTAGCATTTTCAAATGCAGTATACAAGAGATGAAACTCTCTTTAATATTTTTGCCTAGAAATATTTGTTCAAGGTACATAAGGATGCCTAGTCACTCTTTATATTTATTCCAAAAGAACCTCTTAGATAAGTAGAAAAATAATATAAAATATTAATACAAGGGACACAAGCAACTCATGTTCTTTCTCAGCTGAACTTAAATAATTATAAAGCAACTAATTTCTTTTTATGATAGGCATCATTTTTGGTTTTAAAGAATCCCTATTAATTAACAAAAATTAAGAGAAAAATTAAAGATTAAAATTAATATACAAACACCAACACTAATTAATATTCTCTTTTATTATATTGACTGAGTTAGTTTCCAAAAAGAACTATCCTATTCTTAAATTATAATTCCTTACGTAGATCTCAAAATTCAGCTTGTCAAAGCATATCATTTATACGAATTGTTATATCTAATCTGGCTTTAAGGAATAATATTTACAGATATTTATGTTACAGAGAGCCTCCAAATGCAAAAGCTGTACTTTTTGGATTAATTCAATTAAAAATCTCTAAATAATTTGTCAAGATTGACCTCGTCTATGCTTAGACTAAATTTTGGGGTAAAAAAAAATGGCATTTTAGGCAAGACTTCAAAACCTAAATCTGTAAACTTTTACAATTACCTAGCTCCTATAAGAATATTATATTGGTCTTGAACTGGGACAAGTGTTTTCATGATAGTTACATTTATTACAATATTAATATAGCAATGTCAATTCACCAAAAATATACATAATAATTAGAGAAAATTTGACTATTTATGTAAGTCATCATTTATAATCAAAAATTTAGATTTTATATAATTATTAAATAAAATATCATTTTTAATTAACGAGCTAAGTCTAATAAATAGATTTTGCGTTAGCTCTTCATAAATTATTAACTTAAATTTTGACTATATTAACTTTCATTTATATGAATTTTATAGACATTCAAATATATTAATCATCTATCCAATATTATTAGTAAATATATAATAAAATAATTATTGTTGGTTGTTTTAAAAACCTATTATATTTTTTTTAACTTTAATAACCTAATTAGAAATACTTTTTATTAAAAACATTGTTTACTTTTAAATATTAAGATTTATTTGCTATAGTATGATAAACAATCAAAATAGGTATAAAATTTAATATGAGCCCATGTGTAATATTTTTATATTTTTGATTATTTACTCATTCTTTGGTAAATGCTAGTAATTTCTCTAGATAGATCATGTTAGACCACAGTTTATAAAACAATCTGAATTTAACAATTAGAACTAAGTTTGACCAGGTTACCTCTTTGTTAAGAACCATACATATTGTATTTTGAGTACTGTCTATGCAGTTTTATAATTATTGATTTAAGAGAAAGACCCTTCTATTTATCAAGTGTTGATAGTGCTGTTAAATATATAAAAAAAACTATCAAGAATTGGTACTTCTCTAAGGTTATTTAGCATTTTTATTATAGACTCGTTTTTGTGTTTACAATCTAAATAACTTTTAAACTTGATACATCTTGATATCTAGGATGAATGATATCTCCTAGTTAGTTGCATAAGTTTTTTTAAATTGTAACTGAAGTTTAATACAATACCGTAAAAGTTATCTATAAAGTTACAACATTTTGAGATATCTAATATTGAAGTTCCCATAATTAATTTTGCTAATTATAAATTTATTTATTATTCCAATATTAGAATTCAATATTAATTTTTAATTAGAAATTGATTTATTTAACCTAAAAAATGGCAAACGTTATGTCAAAATATATGAATTTTAAACATCAGTGTTGAAACATTATATATGTGAAAAACTTTGAAAAATCTGAAAAACTAATGTCTTTTACTACAAAAACTACAAATACTACAACTACAGATGAAGATGAAAAGTCAAACCCCAATTTTTTAAACTTGACAATATCAGAAAAATTACAACTGCCACTAATTTGGTTAATCCCTAAATTTAACTAGAAATAGGAATTCCTGGGAGTTTCTGTTCAGACAATAATTAAAAATTTCAATCTATTTCTAAATCTTGGGAAATATAATTACTCTGTATTACGAATGAGGAATGGTGGAATTTGTAAATTTGATGTAACATTTGGGGTATTCTCCAATGTGTAATGTTAACGAGACGGAATAAATCTTCTGAATGTTGAACTCCTTTATTTCTTACCTGCTCCTATAAATAAAGAATTATTGAGAATCATCGCACATATCTTTGTTTTGAGAATACTTTAAATGTAAAAAATTACAATGTTCGTTGCTGAACTGTATTATATTTAATTTTCACTGTACTAACAGATAAAATTACTTTGGGTTGCAAAAGAAAGGTCGTTATAAGCAATAACAATGATCACTATAGATAGTTAAAGAAAGCATTCTCGAGTCAATCAAATTTTGATTCAATTTCTGATTTTATTTCATATTCTTTGAAGCTAAAAATAACCAATAAATTATTCCCTCATTGATTTTAAAACCTGATTTTGTATAAATTTATCATGGCTAATGATTTGAAGCAATAACAAAGATACATCCACCTCTGTAAAGCTATTTACATATAGAGTTTAGAATTCATATAAGCAAATAAATTATATAATCAATTTTGTTTTATACTATTAATACATCTAAAAAATTTGGAAGATAGACTAATAAAGTTATCTTATAAATATACAACCTATGTTGCAATTAATTATGTGATAACTTAAAATATAAATTTAAGAAATTATAATTATTCTAAAGTTATAATAATATTAATAATTATTGTAAGTGATTATTATCATTTATTTAAATTAAATGTGTAAAAATAGAATATAATTTATTTAATAAATATGAACTATAAAAGGCAATTGATTTCCCTAAACAGGCAGATTTTTTATTACTAAAAATGCAAGTATTCACAGAATCATGCGGGAAATGCTAGCAATTTTCTTCTCCAGCTTTGTTAATACTTCTTATGATTTTATCTTATAACAGTTCTTTTGAAATTTATCTTCTTAGTTTCTTCTAGTTTGTATCATTCGATCAATCTTTTCAATAGCATATTTTGATGATCTTTAGTTATTTATGCTTTCTTAGGATTCCATTTATTTTATTAATTTTTAGATTTGTTTGTCTGCTTTTTTGGATCTCTTTCACTCTTGCATCCTAAGTAGTGGTTCATTTTTATATCACTATCTATTATTTATGCTGCAGAAATATCTCAGTCCCCAATCTTCTCTTTCTCGTTGAAGTATCTAGAATTGACTGGTAAATTTCCTAGCGCAGAGGCTAGCACTCTTTAAACCCTGATGAAATCAATAATATAGAGTCTTGCAAGTTGAAAGTCCATCATTAAATTTTCTGGTTTTAAGCCACTATAGACGTAACCTATTTTATAAAGCTCTTCTAATTCCTTTAATATCTAGTGTATTATCTAATCAATTTACCTATGACATATGATTTTAGATTATAACTATTTGTAAGAAATTATCGTTAAAATACATTAAAAATAGGTAAAATTAAGAAGCTCTAAAATAGAATAAATTTAATAAAATTATAAATGTAATGTATTATAATGTTCTTAGAATTAAAACTTAATGAACGATTGAAAATGATCATTATAAGTTTATCAATTTTTACATAACTAAATAATAATAGTGATTCTTTGAGATTAAATGAGAAACATATTGGAGATATAACTAGGAAACAAATTAGCAAAGAAGTTACATATTAAAATATTGTATTAGTAGCAAAAGAAAATACTATGAATCTAAAAATAGATCTAAAATATCTACATTTGATAACGTTAAAACCTTCATAAATTTAATAATAATACAACAGCTAAAGTAAAAGGGGCTTAATGATACTAATTAGAGTCAATTTTTACAATAACTGTTAGAATCAGTATGAATTAAAAGAATTACAGCGTATAAATTAAATTGATCCTTTTCGTTTAGTAGTACGATGATACAGAAACTAAAATTATTGCCTAATATCATGCAGATTCATATCCAACAATTTTAAAACTCCTTTTATCAGTTTAAAAGACCACGGATAAAAAATTGAGAAAGTCTCAATCAATACCAGAGAGTGCACACTTTTATCTTGTCAATCTAAAATCTGGGGTGGTCTAAGTAATTCTATATATAAAATATCAATGCAAGTATCATCAATATCGAATTCATTCGTTATTACTAACACAGATTTGATTTAGAATTTTGATCTCTAGCTCTAACTAGAGTATTGCCAAAATAGTGGCAGGTAACTTTTTTCTGATCTCTTTTATTTTAAAAAATTGGGGTTTAGGTTTTTAGTTGTAGTAGTTATGGTTGTAGTTGTAGTAGTATTTGTAGTAGTAGTATTTGTTGAAAATATTATTATAGGTGAAGTAATTGCTATTAATGTTGTTGAACGAGTTGAAAAAATGATGTTTAAAATTCATATTTTTTGTGTTAACATACTCCATATTTAGAGTAATATAAATCAAATTATGTTTAAAAATTAATATTCAAATCTAATATTGTAATAATATTTACTTGAATAGGCTGAAGCATAATTAAATAGTGCTGAAAAGAGTATGAAAATCGATAACATACAACATCTATTCTAAGGATTGAAAATGACAAAATTTTATCTGCATTATATTTTTTGCTATTTATAGCATTTTTCTATTCCTAAAAACAATTATTGAAAAGCATTTTATTCAAAGTATATAATAATAATTATAATAATAATAATAATAATAATAATTATTATAATAATAATAATAATATGATCACATAGATGTCTCTGGGGATCCCATGATAATATATAAGGGTTAAGCCCTTTTAATTAATCTTATGTATCTTTCAGTTTCATTGTTCTGTCTTAAGCATCTGAAGCCTTTGAAGAAGACTATCATGTCCCAGAATTTTTCTGGATCTTGTCTGTCTTCAAAATTCTTGAGATTTAGTATAGATCTTTTTGCCATTCTAAGTAATTTGTTGTCAGCTTTTTCACTTAGTGTTCTCATACCAAATCTAAGTTTTAGTTCATCTATTAGTGTTTGAATACCTTCTTTATAGTAATTGACATTTAGTGGTTTATTATTTTTCTGAGTGTATATATTCTTCAAGGAATTCATTATATCAATGTTAGTGGGAACTGTTGACAGAAGAAACGAAATTCCTAGAATACTTGAAAGTTTCTCAATCCACCCTAAATCTAGTTTTGAAAAGTTTGGTTTGCCGTTCCAAGCACATACATGCGCTGCTAATTAACTAGATTCTAATAAGAAATCACTATTAATTTAAGATAGTTTGTTTCCAATAATATTGATGTAATTTTGTTTAAGGTTGTTATACGTTATTCCCCCTATTTCTGCTTTGATTTCTATATCTTCGAATTATCATTTTAAGATTTAGATAGTTTGGCGGTAATTTATAAAGGAGGTATCCGGTTTATCTAAGATTTATTGTTAGAATTCTATTTTAAAATTGGTTAAATATAGTTAAAGTTGGAATATTTTATCGTAAATTATATGTGTAATGCCCTAATTATATAATTCCGGTCTTTATCTATTGCTAACGCTCATATCCATGTTGAGATCTATTTCTCTGAAGTCCTTAGGACTTTTACTGTTTTTTATGATGATAAAAAAGCTAGATCTATAGATTGCTTATGAAGGAGGTCTAATGTTAATTTCTTTTAACTCTATTTTACTGAGATTCAGTAGGTATCTTTCAAGTTTTTCCTTAATGGATTGGATCAGGTCATTATGAAAACATTTGTAAAAGTATGTGTTTCTATTTAGTTTAAGTTTATAACTGAGGCTACCATATATTTTGTTAGTATCTTGGTATCCGGCCAGAAATTTCAGGTCAGAATCTGCTCTTCATTAATTTAGTATGACCTATCCTGCCAGTCTTTGACGTCGATGTATTCTTTCCTGACTTAGAAGATTTACTCTTGACAATGTCCTCTATAATCCAGGAGAGTTCTTGGATTGTTCTCCAGATATTGAAATTTGCCTGCTTGTTAATTTTGTAGTTTTGCTTTCCTTATTGTAATCCTTGAGGTAAAACCTAGCCAAATTTTTTTTTAAATCACTCATCTGTTTTTACAAATTAAATTAATGATGAAAGCCCTTTTGCAATATTTGCATATATATTAAACACTCTATTATATGATTTATTATTTAATGGATGTCTATATAGTTTCTCCTCATTTTACTCTTTCTTTTTGATTATTTCCTTAAAATTTTATACTCTGATATAAAATTTTGAAATGTCAAAAATTTCATAGGTAGACTTCTTTTTAAAACCTCAAAATTTCTAATAAGGTCTATAAGTGCTTTAATTTGTAGAGATTATGTTAGGGGTTAGGTTCCTGTAAAATTTATAATTAAAAGTATTGAATTTGATCACAAATACACTTTTGGGGAAAAAATTTCATTTCCAATAAATTCATATTTGTAATTCGTAAACAACTTGCATTAAAATTGATAATAAATTTTTATTTTGCAAAATTTTTCTTAAATGAATAGCTTAAACATTCTTTAAGAAATTCAAAAGAAGGTTATTGATTATTGTTTATTGTTGTTTAATATTTTGATTATCAATAAATTATGATAAATTTGAATAAGATTATACTTAAAATTGAATAAAAAAGTATAAAAATAAACATGATTTATAAGAAAATTATAATCAATTATCGAAAAGAATTATATTTATCAAAAATATTTTTAATTCTTTATGTCAAATGTCAAATTTAATAGATAAAATTCAAAATTTGAGAAGAAAAAAATAATTTTATAGGCAAGGAAATTTCTCTAAAATTTATTTTTCATTATGACATAGGCAAGAAACGTTCCCCCAAACTTTTGAAAATGAGTAGAGATTTGGAAGATAATTAATTTAACTTCAACTTCATCTTCTAATTTGATATGACTTGACCTTGAGTTAGGTTTTGTTATTGTTGACTCTCAATTTATTTCTTTATTTGAAAGACTCTAGTTTTCTTAAAATTGTTATATAAGTCTTCTCACACCTTTGAGAGTTGAGAGTTATAGTAGTTAAAAGGCATATCGCACTTTGTTATTATTGCTTCTAAAGCCCACACATCCTACAATAAGCCTCTATATATCAAGTAATTTATTCTGTATAATAGCCTGAAATTCTCATAATACTTCTAAACCTTGATACTTCCTCCCTTAATACTTTGCTAAAATTGATAATTGCTACTCTTACTCTTGAGAGGTTAAAATTATCTGGCTTTTGATTTCAATGAAAAGTTTCTAACTTTTGAAGCTTCTTGATATCATGTTAAAATTTGGTTACTATTAACTCAAGTTACTTAAAATTCCTTTGACCTTATAATAAGCTTTTTGAAGGTCAAAGTGGAAGCCCAAAAGTAACATGATTATTGACAAAGAGAACAGTTAACTTAATTAAGCAACTACACGCTTTGAACTTGGCTAGAGTGATTACATTAATAAACTCTTATTATTTTATTAATCATCACTTAGGAAATTGTTGAAAAGATAGATTCTTTTCTCGCACTATTTTTTTTTACAATCTTCAGGATAACCCATTTCTGCTAATTTTTATGATTAATTTACAGCTTAATGGTACTATGCTTCCCTTGCAATTGTTTATCTTTCACGTCAAGTTTCCTATCATTTTCTCTATCTAATCAATAATCTGATCTCTCAAGGTAGTTAAAGGATAATTATTTAGTTTGATTAGCTATGATAAATAAATTATTCCTCTCTATTTTTCATGCATTTTTTCATTTTGTCTAAAAAATATGAATCCCTAAAAGCATATTATTTATAAAGAATTTTTAGGAAAAATAAAGGATTGTAGATATTAAATTCACTCTTTCTAGATTACTACATTTATAAATTTTATGAATAAAAATTGTATATTTACAAAATAATGTTCATCTCCCTCTTATCATTTATATCTTCATTTTAGAAATCTTTTAAGTCTGGTCTCTTTGTCGCAAAGTGAAACTCCAGTTAAGTTACCAAAATGAACTTACTAAAAAACCTTTTAAAAATAAAATTGATGATAACTTTTTATAACATAGAGTGAACAGTCTCAACATGTGTCTGATCTAATAGAATACTTATTCCTAAAAAAAGTTTGATAATGGTTATATATTTCCTATTATATATTGTATCTATATCTTTACTCTTACTCTTATCTAATCATAATAGCAACTTAGTTATTTCTGACCAAAGTTAGTCTTCATCAATTCCTCTTCTTATTGCATATTCTATGTCCTCATGCCTCTTCTTCTTCTTTTGCTTTTTATTTTTTTAAAAAGATAAAATTCCCATTTACTAGAATACGAGAAAGAAGTTTGAATTATAATTTCTAACCCTCTCTAACATTTAAAAGGTGTGTCACAATAAAATCTATGGTAGTTTACTTTAATAGTTTTTACTCCTAGTTTCTATTATTTTTATTATTATTCAAGAGCTAAAATTATGTAGATATTAATGATATGATAATATATATATAATTCCTCTTCTAGGAAATCAAGCTTATACTGAGTTTATTGAAGAATATTATATATTTATATCTTTGAATACTACGACTCAATAATCATCTTAAAAGTATAATAACTATTTGTTTCGCTCATTTTGGTAAAATTATAATAGCTTACTCTAGTCTTCAGCTTCTTAAATATGATTTTACTAAGAGTTCTATTTCTTTAGAATTTAATTCTTTGAATCCACCAAAAAGATTCAACCAGAGTCATATTCAACAAAAAATCTGCTACTTTCAGGCTTCATAGCTAAAATACGGTGCATTTATTTGCACTAATACAATACTATAATGTTCAGGATTGCATATGATGTACTATATAAATGACGATATATAATTTAGGTAATGAATACTCTGACTAAAAACAGAAGGAAGATATGTTGATGATGCCATATTTGATCACAATGTATTTATGAAACCATCACAATAATTTGCTACATCTTAGGTAATTACATAAACCACTGGCAAGAAGTCTGTATGAAAATAATAACATCTTAAATAGTAGTAGAATTTTAATTTTACTTTTAAGATTGTAATTAACTTAATGGAGTTATAATCTTTTTATTCTTAGATGATTATTAAGAGTTACTTAATTGAATGTATAGCTTTTTCAATCGCCTTTAAATGAATTCATTTACTGAATAATAATAAATGAAATATTAAATTAATTTATATTTATCTAAATATACAATTAGTTTATTATATTTGAGCATTCATTCCTTACATTTTGATATTGTAATGATTACTAAACGAAGTTCTTTGAGATTGTTTAGGTCTAAAATGTTAAAGATTCAATCAACAATCAATATCCAGATAATTATTTTGATACTTGTAGTGTCGGTGTGTTCAATTCAAGTTTTAATATTCTAAAACGTATCAGTAAAATTCAAAAATATTAAATGGTTAGTAGCCAGAATTAATAATAATGTATCTTACTAGCAATTTGAATCATATTTGTAGAAATAGCTTATAAAAATAAATATTCGCAAGTTATAATTTAAAAGGTAAAAATATAAGGACCCTTTTAATTTTATTCATTTATAATAATATGCTTATATTCATTATTTAACTTTATTAGTTTATATATTAAGGGTTCATTGAATTTTAAATTGATATAGTATTATTTATTAACTAGAAGGGGTTATAATAAATTATTAGTTTATATCCTGACTCAGAGAAGAAACACCAAGAAACACTAATAACTATAATTAGCTCAATATTAAAACCTCTTGGTGCTTCGAATGAATCAGAGATATATATATATATATAAAATAACTGCTAAATTAATCAGAGTGTATACCGCAGAATTGTTTAAATCTTTAATACTCGACAGTACAGTCAAATAAATTCATCATGAAATGGATAAATAGACATATGCTTATAATTACTAAATATTATTGAAAAAGATACACCAAATTGTTATTACTTCTATTCCTATATTATGACTTTAACATCAACATTTAAATTAGATCTCTCAGCTTTTTTTCGTTTAATTATTTAAATTTATTAACCTTTAAGATAAATATCTGCTTCAAACTGTGAAGCTGTAATATCAGCTTTCGTTTATTGTTGATAATAATTTTGGCATAAAAATCCTTTAAAAGTGTTAATTGTAGAAAATAAATACAGAAATGGCTTTATCTGAAATGAAAACTTCAACTTTTTCATTAATTTCAATGTGTAATTTTTGAATTAATTGCAAAGAAACAAGATGATTAGATAATTCAAGTGATATTCTTGTTCATATATTCATTTATGTTATATTGAATTATATACCTTTATAATTTTTTAAACCTGATAAAGATGGTAAGTGATGATAATTAGGGTTTAATTTACAAGAAGCATTTATTTTACACTTAAATCATTGAAAATTACACTTAAATTTTGACCATAACAAATTAATTAAATATTAAGCATAGCAATCTTTGCAAACATATCATCATTTCAAGGAAGAGGATTTATAGTTCGAAATATTGAAAGACAAAAAGAAATTCACTTGAAAATGAAATAAGCATGCAATAAATAGCGTAAGAGTTTATTTTTTTAGAATTAAAAGCTTATTCCTTTGATATTACCGTATATTCCAGCTCCACTTCCTGTTCAGTTATCAGTCTTTGGTATTTCTTCCATTAACTTCTGATTCATTCAATGACTAATCTTAATTGACTCTTTCTTTTGTTTTACCGGGATCAGTATGCACAAATAGGTGCTTTAAATGCATTTTGACTTTGCTCATCTTTAATTTTTATCCTTCCTCCTCCCCTTTTTGCTTATTTTAATACTGATTGAAAGATATCATTCCACTTCTCCGATTTTCACATCTATTCCACTGAATCACTCTTTTAGTTTGCTATGAAATTTTAAATTCGTCAAAACTATCTCGTTTATGTCTCTTTTTGGAAGTTCCAGTTTATGAATTGAGTTCAATTCTCAACGATCATCATCATCTATTATAACTTTTATTTCTTTTCATAAAGCTATCTACATTAAGTCATTTCCTTTAACTGCTCGACCTAATTTCCAAATAACTAGTTTCATGAATCCAACTTCAAAGCTGAACAATAGATAATATCTTGACATATTCAGGCAATATTTCGAAATTATTTAGGGTATCGTCTCCAAATATTTTTAGTGTAAAGTGGCCATTAATCAGCAGTTTTCTGGGTTTGCTATCTAATTAATTAAAAATTTATATACAATTTTCTCACCGTAGTGCTCTTTTTGCTCTTTTTTATTGCCTATATTACCAAAATTTTTGATAAATCTCAATTGTTTAAAGCCAGAAAAATCCACTTATCTTCTCAAATCGTAAATATCTACATTGCCTGAGCTTTTTAGCTATACTTATTATTAATAAATATATAATAAAAGGAAAATATTCATTTTAAACCAAACTTAATTATTAGTAAAGAATAAGAAATTTAGAAATCTGTACAATTTTTAAATATAAACATCTTTAAAATCAACTAAAAAATAACAAAATAAATTATATATTCTTATATTCATAATGTTTTCAGGATATATTGTGATTAATGATTATAATAGTTTGAGTTTATTATTCAGTCATACGGTTTAGACTTTTTAAATCACTTATAAAATATAGGCTAATTAAATTACTAAATTTACAAGTTATTAGTTAGATAAAATTAGTTGAGATAAAAATATATTTTGTCCATATTGACTGCTTAATCTAATCAATTAAATATTTTATTTTACTTAACTAATATATATAATTAATCTTGCTGCACTCATGTTTTATAGAGTTAAGATTCTCATTTTTTTCTTTAAAACTCATTTTTTAATTTACTATATAAAATCTTATGTATTAGTTTAATTTTGATTACAAATATATTAATACTGACCAGTTGTAGCTTTTACTATTAACTTGCTGCTAGTAAAAATATTATGCTTCAAAATATTTTGGGTAACTCCAATATCTGCTATTCTGTAAAATTTCTATTTCGTTTATCCTATATATTTTTGTCTAGCTGTCTAAATCTTGAGTCAACTTATACTGATAGAAGCATCTTAACAGTCTTTCTCTGCTCAATGATTAGTGCTTCCCCACATATTTCAAATAAATTTAAATAGTATTCTGTTGAATGTGGCAACATGTCCTTACGTTGCCACTCTTCATTATGCTACCATCTAGGAATTCTACCATCTCTCCAAACGCGAGTTTTATTCTTTACTAGCCTAATCTTCATCTCAGAATCTCTTAGCTAGTGCTTTTTAAATCCTACTCCTCGAAATTGGAGACATACTGTTGTAATCATACTAATGATTTTGGGAGGCCTCACCTCCTTCTCAGGATTACTGTGTTAAAGCTTAACATGCATTCTTTATGACTACTATTCATCGCTTGAATTTCATTTGATTGCATTTAACTCACTCTGTACATTCTGATATTATTCAAACCTTTACTTTTTTAACTAGGTCTCGTTTATTCTTCTTCTGGTTTGCTTGTCTAATCTTTAAACTACTCTAGAAACCACTTGCTTGCTTAGCGGAACTATCTTATGTTTGTTTACTCTAAACACGAGTGCTACTAAATTATAAAAATACATAATGCACAAATTTATTACTGGATTAAATATAATTAAAAGACTAATCACACTGATCAAAATTGGAAATTTTTAAAAGTATTTAATCTTCTCTATCATTGTAGTCATCTTGATCATGATTTATCTAAAAACCTACTAGCTCTCTCTACTCAGTGGAGACTTGAGAAGCACCTGCCGTGTGACACTTATGGTTTAACCAGTTAGGATTACTAAAATACCAAAATTAATGATTATATATTGTAACTTATATTTAATAAGATTTCTAAGAATTCTTTCAATATATAATTTTTTTAATTAAGTAAATTATTAATTTTCTATTATAAATTATGGAACCTGAATTCAATTACTTTTACAAGATTTCCAACTTCTTATAATATTCAGAGTTTCTATACCTTACCTATGATAGTCATATTTTTGTTAGCGGCATTTTGTTTGGTATTTCCTTATATTCTTTCTTTTAAATTTCTTTATCTTTTAGTTTCTATAATTTAATTTTCAATCTTTATTAATTTTACATTTTAATCTTCTCCTTTTTCACAATTTATACTATATGTTTAATACTTTCTTTGTTTAAATGTTAAGATTGTTCATTCTTTCAGATAATTTCTTTGTCCACTTCAATCTATTTCTTTATTTTATAAATTAAATTGATCAGAATTTATACTTTTTCAAGATACCCATTCACCTCTCAAATCCTTAAATCCATTCATCTAACGATTTCTTAAGGGTTACGCATCTACTTAAGTGTTATTGCATATATCTATTTGTCTGCGGTTCCTCAATATTAAATTAAATCTTGTAGGATTTCCTAATCCATTGATAAAGTCACAGCCCCTTATATGGGAAATGCTTAAAAAGGTTTAGTTCAAATTACAATAATAGGTCATTAGGGAATAAACCACTGTCCTGCCTTAATTGTTTAGTCATTAATCCATCACATCCTTTTTTGGATAATATCCCTCTCTGTTTTGGCTATCTGCTACAGTATGTATTTATTCAGGTTCCTTCTTATTTAATTCATGTTCCTCCTAGTTAATTATCTAAAAATTTCAGTTGATCCATTTTCTTTCAAATACTATGAGATATTACGTAAAATTTTGATCTTAAAATCATTATTGGGTTCTAAATGCCAGCCTTTTTTTAGTTGCATTTCTTTATAATTATAATCTATAAATTAATTTACTTTGTAACAACTAAAATGTGAGCTTGTAAATTACAAGTGACCTAATTTGTGCTGCCATTATTGTACTTAAATTAGTAGTGTTACTTACCTCTTTAATTCCTTACCACGTTTTCTCAACATTATTTTTGTTTTCAAACTAGGGTTTATCCTAAATATTTGATTTTTTAGCGTCATTTCATATCTTAAACTACCTCAACTTTATTGAATACATTGGCATCATATAATAATGGACTTTTTGAATTTGGTCTTATATTATCATTTTTTTAAATGTATTTCCGATATTCCTACTCTATTTTCATAAAATATATGTTCTTCAAATATATCAAAATATATTACGATATAAACTATTTATTAATAACTAGACATAATTACTTTCCATATATTTACTAAAAAAATTATAATATTGATTTTTATCATTTAACTGTTTCATTAAATTTCTATTTCATTATATATTATTTTTATTTTATTTATCGAAATATTATATTAAATAAAAATATATATAATTACCTCTAAGTTACTTACTACTACTACTACTAAAAATATATATTAATAATAATCTGATATACGAGTTTACACTTATATTTGAAAATAAATTTCAAAAAACAAAAAAATAAAGTCAATAAAAATAAAAATTGGTTTGGCTCAAAATTATTATTTCAGAAGCTAAGAATAGAATATAATTATTGATAAAACCCCAAGAGTAATATTTGATCGAATTTTAAGAATGAAAAATTAATCAACAAAGAATATATTACTTGTGTGTATAAATTTAAGTCTTGAGCAATGTGGTTGTCGATTTGGTAATTTTTTAGAGAATCGAGCAGCATTCTAGTCTCTTGGTCAAACTGATGAAGAATCTGACTCTGCTTAGGCTGCTCTGACTCTTCGTCACTCATGCTGGCATCTTCCATCTGTCCCTTGCATTCCTCCTCTTGCTGGTGGCCTGCCAACTCATGAGAGTTTCCATTCACACTAACCTTATGAGAATCTTGCGAACTGCTGTCAGAATCCTCGCTATCACTTGAACTGGTCCCTTCGTCCTTGTCTCGATCAGAGCGCGCTCCCGCGTAGATGTTTTAGTAGGGGTGGTCATGGAGCCTTGGCATCTTCTCACTGACAAAAGACTCAACTCTGGCTCGATCACATGGATACATCAGCTTCGAGTGCTCCACCCACACTGCCTTTCCTCGAGGATCGTTTTCATACATGACCTGGGCGTGAATGGCGTTCCTGATGACCTTGACTTAGAAGATTTCTCTCACTCTGTAGGCCTCTCCCTTGCCAAGTGGTACTTGCTGCTGGATCTGTTGTTGTGGACCCTTGCTTTGACCTGAGCTTGACTCCATTTCTAATCTCAAAGTTTAATATTTAAAATAAATTATAATTTTAATAGGGCGTATTAGATTTTAAATATTGGGAATTAAACATTAATTGGCCTATTAAATATTTTAGTATTAAAAGTTCGCCTAACTTACCAAATCAGTGTTGCAGATGAATTCTAGGGTAAAAACGCAAATGGGGACCAGAAAAGATAGTCATTCGAGAGCCCTTGAAAAGACGCATCGTCCTCTAATCTACGACACAAACAATTGTTTCCCAAGCTGAGATAAACTTCGAATAAGAATGGTGGGGTTTTGGCACTTTTAATAGAGTAAGGGTGATTCGTGATTTCGCAGATTGGGTGGCCAAACCAGAATCAATTATAGTATCAGACAGCCTGCAGGCTCAGATGCTTCAGGGCATCGACCAAAGAGCATGCGAACGCGCCGGTGAGCCACCGCATGTCCAAGTGTGAGAGCTGCACAGCCAGGGCCTGCGCATAGCGCCGCAGTTGATTCCTATAGACTATTAAGAGAGGCAAACTTACTTCGTAGAGACAGGCAGAAGCATGGAGTTGAGGTCGCGGCACTTAATGAACCTGAATGCCTTTTCCACTGGAGCAATGTCGTACTGGTAGGGGCCCAAAAAGAGGATGGGGACGTTAAGCTTCTCCAGGACGCTATTGGTGTAGCTGCTACGGTGGTAGGACGCGTAGTCCATCAACAAGAGGGGGTGAGTGCCAGGTGGTAGTATAATGGTGCCAGTCTCAAGATAAAGATGGCCATCCTCGTTTTCGTTTATTGAGTGGTTTCGATTTCGTCTGCATCAGGAGAGATTTCTCCTGACGGATTCCTCTGGTTCTAAAAGCTTTTCTCTACCCCTATACCATCCTGAGAGT
>ARYC01002227.1:0-19326 GCA_000711775.1 Oxytricha trifallax
CTGAGCCATCTAATCCTAAGTTGCAAAATTTTCCAATTTAAGCCTCAAAATCTCGAAAATCGCAAGTTGAAAGTGAGGCTTCAAAATCCTACAAATCTTAAGCATTTCAATATAATTCAATCAAAACTTTCATAGAAAAGCCTGGAACTTTTCAAGTCAAATTCAGCATAAGGGAGGTTAAGAATCTGAAAAATTAGAGGCCTCGATCTTGGGTAAGAGGACGCCTGCAAAATCAAAACCAGTCTTGAAATCCAGCAGCCTGGGTTCTTCAAGTATTGATTCGAAGAACGTAATTTTCTTGGTTTTATATAGTTTAGAAAAATTCGAGATTTTAGGCCAGGACATCCTAATAATAAACTCCAGCTTATAAATCAAAAGCAACTCTGAAGAAAGATCTTTCCCCAATTCCTGAAGTGCCAGAGAGCCTGAACCAGTAGTTGAGCTTGACAAAATACTTTCAGAATTTCAGGATCGCAAGCTCGGTCAAGTCAGTGGTTTCGGAGGATCTGCCGGCGAAGAAATTGAGGAGTGGGTTCACTCTAGTCCTGGATCGAATTGCCAAGTTGAAGTTGTCAAGCTCGAGGAAGAAATCGGTGGACTTGATGGGAGACAAACAAAAGGAGAATCGGTTTGGCTTCACTCCTAAAAAGATAAGGCTGTCCTAGAATGTGAGCAGCGCATCTATAGACCAACTCAGCGAGAGTCAAGGTAAGATTTGCTATTGATTGAAAATGGAAATATAGGCTTCAACCTGAAGGAAGAAAGCGAAAAGTTTGAGCGTGATATACAGAGCATCCAAGACTACTTTGATGACAAACAGGAAGCCTTCAAGTTTAAAAGCATTGCAGAATACCAGAGTGAAATGAAGCAAAATCTAGGTAGCTATGGTATGAAGGTGAGGGAGCTTTCGATCTAGAAGAGCCCCAATAAGAGGCAGCAGTTCTCGATGTCATTTATAGCGGCTATATCTCAAGACCGAATCCTCTCAAGTCAAATCATAGAGGGCGCTTTCGACTCCTCCCTCTTCGAGAATTTCATCTATCATACCTTGCGAAGTGTGAGAACGGACAAAGATCTCAACTCTAAGTAGGTGGTACTCTTGATGGATAACGCTGTCATTCATAAGTATTCAGAGATGCTCGAGACAGCCAGGAAGTTCAAGGTGAATGTTCTATTCAATGCCGAGTATTCGCCCTGGTTGAATCCTATAGAGTAGCTCTTCTCGTTCGTCAAGAAGCAACTCAAAGTGGACACTGTAAACTCCAAGTAAGATAATCCCATCTAACATCTCTAGGCAGCAGCTCGTGAAGAGGGTCTCTGAAATCGTACAGAGCTTAAGTGCAGAAGACATTCAAGGCATGTGGGTGTTCAGTATCAAAAAGTGGCTACACACTCTGCGCTATGGATTTGTCTGATGATGTTTGTTACGGAAGCAATTTGTGTTGCTGAGCCTATTAAAGGGAATCCCCCTTTATAAAAGAGTAATTTATAATACAAGGCTATAATGATAATAATAATAATCATTCATGGCAATTGCTATCGCACTTTCTCACTTTATATTTGAAGCAACCTTGACATATGCTTATGAAAGCAAGCAACCCTTCCAACTGGATTCCGATCGTGCTTCTTTAGATGGAGGTCCACTCAATGCAGGATCTCTCTAATGTATTAGCATGCCAGCCGATCACCGCCCTTCCAATTTCAGCTTCTAGAACTGCGATGGATAATGCGAATGACCTTCATACATATGCCCATTACACTTATAAAGCTCCTGTCTAATTAAGCTATGCACTCTATACACTTGGTAATCATACACTGCAAAAAGAACTAATAAAGGGCAATTTATATCATATTTATTCATAATTATCAAACACACTACACTTCAAACGAAAAGGGTTTAGGGGTTTTGAATTACTCATCGAAGGGGGTTTTGGGGTTTTGAAATATGGTCCAGGGGTTTCTGGGTTATGAAAATGCGTTTTTATATAATTAAGGGGTTTTGATTAATTGGTCGAAAGAGTTTAATATTAAAAGCGTACACATATTATTTATTTATTTATTTTTATTTTCACTTTTTCCCATTTCATTTATATTTTAACAATAATAGGTTTGGATACCCCCTCCAAATCTGGAACTTTTTAAAATTCCAGTTTAAAACTGGAATTCCAGTTTTAAATCTGGAACTTTTGGAAGTTCCAGATTTAGATCTGGAACCATTATATGATTAAAACATTCCAGATTTATAGCTGGAATTCCAGCTATAGATCTGGAATTCCAGTTTTAGCTCTTAATAATTAAAATTAATTATTGCTTTTGTAATCATAATATTGGTGATATCAAATTTAATAACTAAAAATTTATAAAAATTATATAGATCTATTTTTATAAAAAGTAAATTATAAATACAAAGTACAAATTAAAATATGTATAATTTTTTAAATATAAGTTTTGAGAGAAAAAAAATTATCAAAAATCAAACAATAAATTTGTTAATAAAAAAATTCAAAAAATATTAAAACATAACATTCTAAGAATAAATTTATTAATAATTAAATAAATCCAAAAATACTGTGAATTTTAATTATAATGGGAATAAGTTATTAATAAAATAGCCAATTATCACACATTACAAATTTATTTAGAGCGACATTACCACTTAAGACTTTGCTTGCTATGAAATCTGTAGAGATGGAAAAAAATGAAAGCAATTTCAAAACCAAATATTAAGTTAGTGTTAATCTAATCGTTATATAAAAGTTCAAATTTATAATTCTAGCGATGATTATTGAAATTTTTCTTTGTTGGAGTTCCAAAGAAAACTATAGGGCAGAGAAATTCCATAAAAAAATCTTAATTTCATATTTAATAATTTATTGTCCTTATTTAATATACATATAATAGTAATAATTAATAAGATTTTATAAAAATAGATTTCTATTTAATTTAAATTTTTAATTTCAATTGCCTTTGCATTAAGCGATGCACTACCATAACAATAATACGAGCTAATTCATAATTAAATAACTTCTTGACTTGATTCGCCAATAAAATTTATTCAAAATTAATAACTATAACGATTCTTCTCTCTTAATAATTAAATTACAATTTGCACAATTTTTATAGAATTATCTTAATTATCTTTTTTTTAAAAAAAATAATTAATTTTCAAATGAGATTATATTAAATATTATTGATAAGTATGAAAGAAGGAGGAAAATTATAGTTTTTAATAATACATATCAAAATGAATCTATTTTACTTAAGCCATATTTTTATAATTAAAATAATATAAACATAGAAATTTATATAGCTAAACATGTTACATTAATGAATTATAATGTTAATTGTTAAATGATGTACCATTCTATATCTACTACACTAATGCATATTGAGTATAGGTTGGGGTTACTAGCGTAAAGAATAAGGTAATTGTAGGGGGGTTGAATCTGAATAACTCCTTGAGCAGGCTTGAATCCTATGATTTTCCTGTATTTGATGAATTACTTGGCTTGAGTTCGGTTTCCTTGATAATAAGGGGAGGATAATGTTGGTTGGTTCTCATCCTCCTAATGAGAAGATAAAAACTATGCTAGCCACCGATAAAGTTTAATCGTCTACACTGTGTTAAGGTGCTAAAGCGAATACAGCGAAGGATAGGTATTACGTTCGCAGTAGCAGTGTGACCTGTAAACTTTTTCATCACAACTGCTGATCATAGTGAAATTCTTGAGAATTGCATTACTAGGTTATCTAGTTTTGACATCTTGTTTAAGGATGATGCGAAGCTGTATCTTATATTTATTTTTCTGACTTATTATATTTCACTTTACAACGTCATCTCACTCCAGAAACATCTAAGTCTGATAAAATCGATGGTCTGTTTTCAGTATTAAATAGGAATATGATATAATTTATTGTGATATAATATCTTTAATAATGATCATTATCCAATAAAATTAAATAATTAAATCCGATTACTTTTAAATTTATCTTTTATTTTAAAAATCAATTCATTTGATAGCAGGTTATAGTTTTTTATAGTAATTGTGTGATTCAAAGTTGTTCTTTTTTGTATTTACAAATTAAAAAGAATCTAAGTAATTGCTCATTTCAAACTCTATGCTAAAAATGAAATATTTTATATGGCATTTAATAATGTTAGAATAATCTTTTTAAGAGTTATTAACCTATGAATTTAAGTAATCTCTAATTAATTAGTTAGGATTAGACTTGCTACACTCAAGTTGAAGAGAAATATTAATTTGATCTCTCATCTTTTATACCTATTAACTTTAAATCATTAATATAATTAAATGACTCTGTTAAAAATAAATTCAAGCTTTATTATTAAATAAAAAATTCATGATTAATATTGGATTTATAATATCTTATACTTATTTTAAATTTCATTAGAATCGTATTTTTCAATAAATAATCAATTTTACTATTAGTTATAAGAATAGGAACTTCTTCCAGACTATAAATTTAATATTATATCATCAAAATTATAATCTTATTAAAAAATTATTCAATTATAAATAATTACGGTATAATTTTTTTATTATAAAATATTGATTTAAAGTTATTTTTTACAAAATTTAACTATATAAAAATTTAAAACTAAAAATTCTGAAATTCCAGGTATAAATCTGGAATTCCAGGAATATACCTGGAATTCCAGATTTATGCCTGGAATTAGTGATATTTATATATTTATAGAGTTCCAGAGCTGTGCTGGAATTCCAGATATAAACTGGAACTCAAAAGCTAAAACTGGAATTTTAAAAAGTTCCAGATTTGGAGGGGGTATCCATAGGTTTATTAGATAGTCGGTTTAGACAAATTTCATTAAAAATCATTCTTTGAACATCATTCTTTTATTTGTTATTTAATAACAAATAAGTTTGTTTAATTTTATCTAATTTCATTGAGATTTTTTTATGCATGCATTAGATATTTTATGAGAGTTGATCCCATGAGCTTAAATTATAGGTGATTTTTATTTTGCTTTGATTAATTAAACTCACTAACCAGAAAGTATATTAACAAAATCTATATTTATTTTAAAATGATGTTTTCTAACCATAATTATTTTTAATTATTAACGATTATATCTTTTTTAGCATCTATATTTATTGCTTTGAATCTAACCTTTTCCAGTTACATTTCATGTCCACATTTTATTAAGTTGGTGTGTTAATCTTTTAGATATTCATTTGAGCTATTCTCATTTATACGTGTTGATGCTATTAGTGCTTGTTATTTAGCTGTATATTTGTCTCCTTCTCCATTTCTTTCATTCCCAAAATTATCTCTTATAGAATTCTCTTTAACTTATTAATTTATTCAAAATAACTGATAAAATTAACAGTTTTGCAAGAATGATTTGAGGCAATTAAATTGGAAATGACAAGTATTCCTCGTGTTGGTCGATTAACTCCCCCACGAGCTCCATCAATTCTCAATAGACGATGATTAATAATAACAATTGACTGAGCCACTTCTGAAAGATTTAACTCCTCTAAAATAATAGAAGATCTTAACTTATGGTATAAAAAAAAGACACATAAATAAAGAACTTATAAGAGAGCAAGCTAGTTTACTAGCCCTTTTCCTAAATGCAACTAAACACATGGATTAACTTCAAAGAAAGTTATTAAGAATTATGGAAAGTAGCATAAATTTTTAGTGGAGAATTAAATCACTCTTCTCTAACACCAAAAGGTTTGTCATCTTGAAGGACAGCGGGTCAAACATCGTACAAGAATATATTCTCATCAAATCATTGAAATTAGTAAGTTTCTCTTTATTCTACTGTCTACTTTAGTATAAGTTAGAAAAAAATCTAAAGACAAAGAAGAAGGACATAAATAGTAAATTCCAAATATAATTTTTTCCACATATTAATCTACGATAATACTTTTGATATATCCTATAATAATTGAAGTTTACTTCAAACTTTATAGAATTTTGTTAGAATTGAATAATTTTACAAACAATAGATAGGCATTTTCCCAAATCAAAAACCAGATTCAACTAAGAAAATCAAGAAATCTGACCAACAAAAGCCAATATCTTTATTCTCCTAAATATAATAGAGAAAATAAAATTATGAAAGTAATGTCGCAGATTCCACTTTAATATTAAATATGAACAACTAAGACTAGACTTTTATCAATCTATTTTAATAAAGATAACATTTCATCCTCACAAATATAAAGCACCTTTACAAACAAACAGAGTAATATAAATATCATCAGATTCGAATTGAATTAAAAAGATGATTTTGTAATAAGTTTATGCACTAATCTTGAATTCTGTCAGCAAAGGAGTCATAAATCTCTTCAATCTTAAGAGTTAGGTATTCTTGGGTTTTTATTAACCTAAATATTTTATTTTAACAACGCCTCTTTGAGCAGTTGGAGGAGATGGTGTGCATATCTAACCACTTGCAACTTCCAACACAAAAAGAAGTGCTTATTATTCTCCGTTAGTGCTTTGATCACAGTATTTTAATTTGAAAACTGATTTATAGCTTTATATCTTGACAAATATATAAATAAAGCATCGCAAACGAATAATGAAGATATGTTGAATTAGAGATTGAACTAACATTCGAATCAAAATGTGGGATTTCAGGAAGAAGGAGGTTTCTATTCAGAGTAGCGTCTGAATAGCGGTTATATTGAAGCATCTTAATTTTTCATCAACACAGTTTAAAACAGCTTCACAGGAATCATCGCACATTTCTAGATTATCTGAATTTGTCATAAGAAATCTCTCAATGTTAGCTTTAGTATTTATTTTCACATATGGCGCTTACTTGTAATAGCAGTTAGAGTTTCTCTTAGTTGAATAAATGGAGGCTTAGAGTTTTGATTAGTTATCTCTATAAAGACTACTATGATAAAAATCTTTATTGTATTTCTATGAGCTTTATATTCTGATTCAAGATACACTCTCATATCACCTAATAGTATTCCAGTCTACATTTATAATTTTTTTCATACATTAATCTTAGATTCTAAATTTATAAGAATTGATGCCAACATTTTGTGTCAAAGCTTGGAGTTCAATATTATTTTTACAGCAGCAATTTTAATCATTGTGATTTGACTAATAGGCTATTTATTATTATAATAATTTTTTTTTAATGCAATTATATATACTCAATGCATCAAGCAATTAATGAAAAGCTATATTTCCAGCAGTATTCTGATTATTTGTAATAACATAGGCAGTTTAGGTACTACAATAGATTATCACATCACTATTTAACCAAGCAATACCACTGATTACACTTATTTAATTATATAATAGAGTATGTATCAGAGTAAAAACCAATATTTTAAGGCATCTTTTTATCATAATATCCTGGTGAAGATTTGCTACTTGGCAGTAAAATGGCATTATAGCATTTATTAAAATGGCTTGTAATGCTGCTTTTTTTGATTTAGAGAAATCAAAGGAATGAGGGTTCCAATAAATAGTAGATGGTAGTAATGTTATTTAATTTAAAATATTACTTTTTAAGTCAATAAATTATTAATTAAGATCCCGTTACCTTTTAAAATATAAGATATTATCTCATACTATTTATATATACATATTCTTATTACTGCATATGCTAATTGCAAATTCTTTAATAATATCAATATTTATACTTATATTGCAAGTATAATCATCGTTTAGGTAAATCTAGTAATTCTAAGGGTAGTTACTTTGAAAAAATTTCTTAATTCTAAGTACTAAACATGGTATTTTTTTACAAACACTTTGGGAGCTAACCCCCAAAAAGTTGCACGTTAGAATTAATTTACTTATTTAATTATTTAAATTAATGTTTACACTCTTTATATATCTATTTGTGCTATTTACTGAGTTCTTTATTTAATTATTGCTATCATTTTTGTTTTTTTGGCATACTAATTTACTATATCTACTAACCTTTTCATTTTATAACTACTTTAAATATCTTACCAGATTTTAAATTATATGCTATTCAAAAACGAAGGAAGGTGATAGTAGTCATCGTTTTGATTTTCACTTTTAAAATGCTTGTATAATATTTGTAAATATATCTTTAATTATTTAATTTTATATATATAGTAATTGAATACATTCTGCGTATTATCAGACAGATTTACAGTAGTAACTCTTTTCAAAGAGAGTTGATAGCCTTCATTAAGAGAGCAGATAGCATCTAACTAGATTGATTAAGATTTCCAGCTGGTTCTACGATAAATTAATTAGATAGATTCTTTGTTTTTACATATTTATAATGAAGCCTTAATAACATGATTTAATGCTGTTAGATGATCAGCTAATTGTAAGTATCTAAATAAGGCGAAATATTATCTCAAAGTTAACTTATCAAGCCTGTTTGAAGCAAAAAGCCTGGAATTAAGCATAGTAGCTATAATGATAACTACCGGACATATCCTATCTAATTTAGTAATGTAAGTATACTACTGTATTTATTAGTATTTAACATATTATTATTAATGAATAATTATAATTATTAATGAATATTTATTACAGTATTTAAGTTTCTGTCGATATTTATACATCAATTCTCCAATTATGTTTATTCTTTAGATAATTGACAAATCATTTATAAATAAACAATCCATCGCTATTAAATAGTTAATATTGTATTGTTTATGTATATAATCTTTCTTTAATTAAGGCATAGATATTTAAAATATAATAAATATTAAAATAATTGATGAAATTCTCACTAAAACTAATTAAAAATAAGAATCAATAATGTTATTGGGACATTTTTTTCTTATCACTATTTAAAATTAGCAATATCCAAAACAATAGATATTTTAATTAGATATTCTGAAATGGTAAATAACCACAAACAATTATTGTTATAGAAATATCATTCATCTGATTGAAATTTTAATAGTTCTACATTTATTAATCTTTTCTCTTCAATTATTTTAAATAATAATTATTATGTTTCGATAAGTAGCTAAGAGTTTAATTTCGATAAGTAGATAAAATCACCAATCAAAATATTTTTACTTTAAATTTTTAATTTCTTTCAACTCTCTTAATCATCCTTTTCTTCATAATTTGCAACTAAAGTTTATTCATTCTCTAATTATAAAAACTATTCTTTTATCATTTACTTTGTAATTCTCATTTGTATTATGATTTCAATATTAATATATATTTATTAATCTTAAGAAAATCGTTAGTTTCCTTGAGTTCTCCTATTTCCACTGTTGAATAGATAAATCTGAACCCGTTGCTGAATTAATCTTCCTAGATTTAATTCCATCTTAGCCCTATTCTACAGTTAAAATCCAATATATCTGGTTTACAGTAATATGTTTTATATGACTTAACATAAAGCTCCATTCTTTCACTTTGAGAATAACTCAATGTGCTTCTCCAACTGTGATGGTCTTAATTGTTAATATTCATTTTTATATATTCTTAGAGGAGTTTTCGACATTGAATAGTACCATTGCAAATCTCCAGTCTTTTAAGAATATCTAAAATATAGGCTCTATTGAAAATTCTAATGCTAAAGTAGTTAGACATCAAAGACATCATTATGACACAGACTTATAAATAAAATATACCAAAATGATCTCAAGCTTGCTAACTCTTAGAGAACTTTGCCCCTTATTACTATTACTATGCTCTTCAATTACTTACGAACTTATATATTTTAGGAAGACATCTTACTTCTTGTCATATATATTCACTTCTCTTGTTTTTGTGTTAATTCACTGAATCCAGTATTTCATGTTGTTTCTCTATTGTTTCACAGCAGGTTGAATTTAATATGCTTTTTGGTTCTTTATAAACACTAATGTTTTCTTGGTATTAGTTTTTAAAAACGCATTACATTTCTTCAACAAAACTACTCCATGTCATTTATTTAAAGGATAAAAATCATTTATTAAATCTTTAATTCAATGCAATTAAATTTTTTCTATTTGTCTAAATTCCATTTCAATCATAATTCAAAAACATTTCTTGAACGAAATACATCACAATGTTGATACTCTTGAAGATGTCTTTCCAAGGTCTATACTATTTATCAAACCATAGCTCCAATTCTCAAGTTACTTGATTTTAGACATCTTTATATTACTAAATTTCTTAACTATGATTTTTACATCTTGGAAGGAATGTTCTGGAAGCATATCAACTTCACAATTATCGATATCTCAGGGAACTGACACCTTAAAAAAAGATTATGAAACTTTAAAATGTTTTAAAATTAAATTCTTGAGGACTATTCGATCTTGATTGCATGCATAATCTCTGGGTGATTTAAATATTTCTACAAAAGTGGATTTATCTTTTGTAAACTTTATGCGAATATTCGACATCCTATAGTGATTTCATATAATTCTAAGAATAAAAACAGAATGGTTGATATTAAGTAAAAAGAGATTAACTATTAAACAAAAGCAATAAGTTAAGGGTTTTGGATTGGCTCTGGGTAATGTATAAATTTCAAAAAAAGAATATTTTTCTTATGAAAACTATCGAAATTTCTTTAAAATGCCAATTTCGGATGGGCTCGAGCTCAAAAGTTGCAATTTCTTCTAGCTAGCTCCTAATCCGGAGGTTACCGAAATAAGTGTGAAAAATAATTGCAGTAAATTTGCTCATATCAAATTCAAATTTTAATAATCCAGCTTTTAATATTAAAAATTTAAGCTATTAATTAAATTGATTAAACTATTAAAAAAACACAATATGCATTCTTAGGTATAATTATCTACTTTGATACTTGAGCTTGTTTCTAAATGAGGTGAAGCATGGTCTGATGTTGTGAAATCTGCAAAACTTCAAGGTTTAGCTTGTCTGGAGCCATTTGCTTTATAAAATCATATATGCATTCTGGCTTTTCTGAGTGCATGCTCGTCTTAGAGAAGAGAGCATTATCGGTTACATGGTATTTCATCATATTAGAATACTACCTTTCTTAACAATCAAAATGTTTTCTTTCTAATGAGTAGTTTACATCCCCGAGCCTTTATGAAGCTTATAATTCCCAGCTAGTTTTATCCATTTTCTCTTTTCCACTTCGTTATACCCATACTCTCAAAAATCTTCTTGCAAGATATTTCTTTTAGTTTACAAATCAGAGGATGAGTATGCCACGCTCCTAGACTTTTTCGAATGGATGTTATTCTAAATGATGGATTCATCATCACTATTTCATAGAGACTCAGTCAAAATAAAATGACAAAATTTTTGAACATATAAAATCTTAAAATACATTTATATTATAAATAAACCATTCTCAAAGATTATTATAAATTTCTAATAAATTATCTTGATTTAATATTTAATTATATTTAAAATGGGCGCAAGTGATTAATATTATATTTTTACTACTTGCACCCAATTTTATTCTATTTATAATTTTAATTAATATTTTAATTGTTTTATTTTAAAATATATTTATTTATTAAATTACTTTTCTACTAATAAGAAATGTAATTTATTAACTTTTTTATATTTTATTGAAATAATTAATTTTATACCTAGAAATCTTTTAATTTTTTATATTAGTTACTTTAATTAGTATATTTTTTGAAAATAATTCATTATTTTACTTTTGAACAAACTTCATTTCTATAATTAAATATAAAAAGATAATCAAAAATATTTAAATTAAAGTTTTAATATCATAAATGGGCTTAAATAACAAATATAGATAATTTTTAATTATTAAATATGCGATAATTTATGTATTTATTTTAATCAAACAAATTTTATAAACAAAGTTTCAAGTATTAATATTATAAATTGCTTTTTATTTAAGCATTAGTATATTCACGATTTCTTTTACTATTTTGACTGACTGTTATATCTTCTGAGTGCGTCTGCGGCTTTTTCCTCCCACATTTTCAGATCTCTGAAGTCCCCGTCAAACACAATAGGATCGGTGGTATTTTTTCTAACAAGTCTATTGTTTTCCTCTTAATGGGGACCAGTTCTTAATTTCAGATTAATCTTATCTTTGCTTAAAAATGGCTTTCGTCTTGAGTTTTGCCTTTTTATATTCCATCTCATGTATTTTATAATCGTTTGTTCTAGTATACACTTTACCACATTCTGCTCATGTCTTCATCAGTTCTTTCCTCTCAGATCTCTCTTTCATGCATACGACCTTATTTTATTTAAATGTGAGTGCTATGGACTTCCAAGCTATCATGCTTAGAACTGCAGTACTGGCAGTTGAATTCTTGTATCATGTCTTAAAATGGATATTTGATTTATAAATTATTTGCTTTAGAATTTTATATTGTGTACAGAAACTGTTAATTAGAATTATAAATAATTTTCTTATAAAGTAATATGATTGATTTAATTATATTTAAATGCATACTCGTAACAAATTAAGATTCTGCAATTCATAAGCTTTAAAAATTTAATTTCAAAATTAACTTATCAAATTATAGTATTATAAATTAATTAAGGTTTAGAAATTAATTTTACCTTACAGTCCTTTCTCATTAAAATAATAATTGATTAAATTCAAAATAATTTGATTTTCTTAATCTCATAAGTTTCCCTAATACTTAAATTAATTACCAACTATATTAATTAAAAATATATTTCTGATCAGAAGAGTTTTTACTAAAATATACTGAAATTCATTGTTATATTAATGATTCTCTTAATGAATCATTTATGATGTCAGAAATGTTAACAAAATGAATTTACCATATTATATTAGATTTTCTGTAAAGACTATAGAAAACTAACTTGTGCAAGGCCATGACTCTAGAGAACTAGAAAGCAGATCCTAAAGTAACTGGATAAAGTTTCTAAAATTCAATTGTAAAAAAAGATTTATTTAAATAAACAGAAGGGTGCTTTTGCCCCAAGATGATCATGTTATTATGAGATTTATTAAAAATTTCTTAATTGGAGACAAAGAGCTACAAAGGACTATGAATGTTATACAACTGAAAGTGCCATATTATGAGGAACTTTCCGTAAAAAAATATTTGAACAAGTTAAGGAGGACCAAGGGATTATGAGATTCATAAATAATTACCGCGGCTACTAAGCCCTCCCTTAGAGAAGATATTCTATGAAGTGCTCACTATCTTGTGGCCAACTTATGTACAGACACTGGTAAAACATACTAATGCAGCCAGAAATAAAAGCGAAGACTAAGAAGAAGAAAAAGAAAAGGTATACATTAAGAATGATGTATACAAATTCCTTTAATCAGAGCCATACTTTCAAGTAATTTTATAATTTATATCATAAAATTTATAGAATTTAAAGGGAAAGTTTTGTCCTTACTTAAAGATCGTAAGCAAAAGTAGAATCGGAGCTACCATGAGATATCAGTTCCATTTAAAGAGTTTAAAATATGAGAGGAAAGTGTGTTGAATAAAAGCACCTATTCTATCAATAGATAACGATTCAAAGTTCAGCTTTCAAGTGGAAATCAGAAAATATATTAATAGAATGACTATATTAGTAGCAACAAGTGCGATAGTCAGAATTAGTTTGCTTGATTTAAGAATAAATAACTATACTTTTTCATTTTCTCTTATGAAACTAAATAATTTTCATAACTAACTCAAACTCTATGTATTATATTGATTGATATATTATTGTGTTATTACTATTTTATGTTAAAAAATTGAGATATCCCTTTCTTCTTGTAGACATTTTTACTTAGAAAAACTTCTTCTACACAATGAAACTCTGGTAAGTATGGGAGCGTTAAACAAGCATGTCCTCTGCTAAGCCTTGATTTAATCCTATAGTGAAGAGCTATGATGGGACCTAAGATTGTCCCAGAAAATAACTATGCCCGTTTGGTGGGTGAAAGACCCCAAGTACTCAATAGTTGTTTAGTGTCACTCTTGCACATAGACTTTTGTTTTATTTTGAATCCCTCCAAAACCACAATCCATGCTTATGGCAATATTCGTGACCATAGCTTTTTGGTTTAGACATTCTTTGGCAAGAATTAGTTTTATCCCTTCTTAGCCCATGACTTCTTTTCAACCTTGGAAGATTTGAAGATTATCTCGTCAATATATTATTTTTCTGCCTTTATTACTGAACTCAAGGAGCATTGTAAATCTCTCATGCTTTTGAATTTGTATATCTTAAAGCTTTGCAGTTTCAAGCGACAAGTTGTTCTTATTACTTTGTATCGGATTTTAAATTTTTTGTACAAGTAATAGAGTTACGGTTGATTCAATATAATTTCAAGTTACTGTTTATGGAATAATATAGTCAGGATTTAGAGTGAATATATCATTTCACTGTTCAAGTATCTTTTCATTAGTAAAAAACTTAATTTCTTTATTTAGAGAGCCCTCTTTTTATACTATAATCATTGCTATCTCTTAAGGAGTTAGATGCATTGCAATTTTTTTGGTATTGATTATACCATCGTGAGAGATTTTGAGACAAGCTATGGATTGCTAGGTGAATAATCATCTTAATATATTGTTAAAATGCTTGTGTCTATACCTTAAAGCTCTGACTCATTTTTGTAGTTTTCTTACGAAATAAGAATAGGTTTTTGACATGCCTTTTAATAGGCTTATAATTTATAATTATATTCATGATTTAGTTAAAGAAAAATATAAGTAAATAATAATTGATATAATAATAATAAATATGTTAAGAATGTCTAAGCAAAAGATGCTGGTTACTAAACAAAATTTGTAAGTTACAAAAAACATATCTAAACATTTTAATATTTGAGCAATAGGTTGGTGAAGATCTTTGGAAGGTACAGACAGAAGACTCGAAGATCCAGGGAACAGAACGGGAACAACACGAGAAGAATGGAAAGATGGTAGAATATATGATGGAGAATGGAGAATTAATAACACTTGACAATGATACTATTTTTGTCTTTGTAAATTCTAATACTAATATATTCAACTAATTTCATTTTCAATTAAAGTTTTCCTCTTATTTTCCATAATTAACTATTTACAAGTTAATTTAAATCATAATTAAAATCTAATCGAATTAATCATTAAAATCTACCGTAAAATAGATTCCAAACCCTGCTTTATACCCTTATCACCATCTAAATAAGGAAGCTGGTAAGATCAAATTTTTGATATTGCCACTATTTAGAGCCTATTAATGATTAGCAGGTCCCAGAACTGACACCCTAACAAAAAATTAGCTCAGATTTTTGAAAATTTAATAGCCAAAATATATCTTGAAGATGCTGGTAAACCTAAAGGTATAAAATCTGAAAATAAATAACAAGATAGTGCTATCATCAATCGTGCAAAAGAAATTCTGACAAATGCAACTTAATATAAATTGCTGCTGGAGTGGGTAGATTTCGCAGGCTTTGAAAGACTAAGGATATTAAGTAGTACAAGTGAAAGTATTTATATAACAATTAACCCAAGTAAGTGAAACACAGCCACGAAAGTAAATCGATAATTTCAGAGCCTCCTGAATTATCTGCAATCGACGAATAAGTGAAGATGAGTGATTTTACTAAAAGCAAAAGCTTTGCAAGCGATTAGAAACATGATAAAGAACCCTTAACTCAACTCTTTTTAACAACGGTAAAATCATCACTAGGTATTAACTAAACACTTCGAAAATTTTAAGCATTATGAAAGGTCTTGCATCTGGCAAGAAATAGTGATTTGTAATACTCAGTCACTTTTATCATTCTTGAACAATTTTAAGAATGTTATTCAAAATCATATTTAACATTATCAAATTATAATAAACTAAAATTAATTAAAATGTGTATATAATAATTTCAAGATTAGACTAACAGGTGCATGAGGAACCAATTCACTCTGGCATTTTATGTTATAGGTAAGTATGAATTCCTAATATTATCAACTATCACACTTAAATTTGATATTTTTAATTATTTTTGCTTGAAAAATCAAGAATTTTCCAATAAATGTGATATCCAAACATACAAACTGCGATAAATAAGCAGCTAATCTCACACAAAACATAATTCGTTATTTTTAATTATCCTAAAAAATATTTGAAAATAACCTAAAATGTAGATTCTTTGTCAAACGAGAAATGAATCTGGAAATTAAAAATAAATAAATAATAATTAAGCTAAAAAAATCAGTATCTAATAGCTAATCAGAATATTCCCCTAAAATTGTGTCATTTATTTAATCTATAAATGTCTTAGACATAATTTAATAATCAATTTAGTTAATATTTGCAGTTATTATACTTTTTATTTTTTAAATTTCCAATACTTTTCTATTTTATCAATAGTAAATAGATAAAATTTCAAAGACTCCTATCTTTTTAGCCGCTTTGGGTCATTATATGGGAGAAAATGTCGAAGTTTAAGACTATATTATTTTGGAACTAATATAATTATTAATTCGCTCATTTAATGCAAGGAAGACACTAGGGCTGGCAAATTACGTATTCTTCAAGACAGCTTTAGCTTTCACTAAACAGCTTGCTCAATTGAAAAAACTGGATGATTCAAATCCTATTCAATACAATTTATGAGTGATACCTGGTAGATATACTCAATTGACCCTAAAGTTAGAAAATTAATAACTTCTTCATTCTATATATTGAATGTACCTTTCATCAATATACTCAAACAAGACTGCGGTTGCACTTTATTAGAGATACTTAGTTGCATTTACAGAGCAATTCTTCGAAATTTGTGATTTAAGTTGCTGTCCACTTGTTGATTTATTAAAAAAGATTGCATCTCATTAATCAGGTCTAAATTCTTACAGAATAAAGAGGTTATAGATTAAAATATCATGGTTTACTTTATGAAATGCCTCGAATCAAGAATACAGAATAGAGACGTGCAATGGGTTGGTAAGATTGAGCAAATCAGGAGGCTTCAACAGTAATTAATAGAGGCTTAGGTTGAAAAGAATGAAAGTCTTACAAGCAATATTAATTGAAAATTGTCTTAATAATGATTGTTCTAAAATTCACGAATTTGCATATACCTCGCATTATGGAAGCCTTTTATAATTAAATTGTTGCAAAATTACTTTTAACTCTTTGAGAGTGATTACAGTATGCCACTAATTAGCATGGGCTTTCAATTAAAAATCTTCAATTGAAAAGTTAAGTGTGAGTGAAGACTTTGAGAAACTGCAAGCATAATCTTGGATTTAAGTTGTCTAGTTTACAACCTTTGTGCATTAACTACATTTGCGATAACTTACAGTCAAGCCATTTAATTCAATTTGGTATTGGAAATAGAAAGACCTTAATTTCTATTGCGCTAGCCATTTATATAGTTCTTAAAACCAAACTATCCGTAATCATTATTGGTAAGAATGAGCACTCTTTATAGAGGGATTCCAAGAAATTCTAAAAATTAATTAGAGCAAGGGCTCTAATTCAAACTTAAAATCATTGAATGAAGTGCAAGTATTTAATTCTTTACTCAACATCTAACTAAGAAATTAACGAGAACCCTAAATCATGAGTGCGTGGACCGAGAGTTTCGTTCTGGTTGATGAGTACAAATGGACATTATTTGATTTCAGAAAAAAAATTGTAAATTAATTCAATCTATTCAAGCAAGCTAAAAGTATTGTTGGTTTTTTAGGCAGCCTTCTTTCTCAGACTGAATAAAATTGCCTTAACTTAGCATTGTCAAGCACGCCTGTGGAATTCCTTCACTTGATAAATTTTAAGGAGACAAGAAAACTAAGCGGCCAGATTTGCTCGTGAATTAATATCAAAGAGATTCTTTGAAAACAATCAAGAAAAAGTAGCAAGTTCCCCAGTTTAAATTGTTGCCTCTGCAAATTACAGAACTATTGAATATGGCCTTTAATATGCAGGCTTTGATAAAACCCCAAGAGTATTTTTTTGAATTAAGTTGAATTTGAATTTTAAATAAATATAGTATTTTTATTATTATAGAAAAGTTGGTTGTTATGTAAAATTAAAGTACTAATAATATATATATATATATATAGGGGGGTCTTCACAAATAAAAAAGCAACCAACTTTTAAAGCCTGATTTGATTAAATTTTATTCTCATATATATACCCTTAATAATTATTATCAATATGCTGCCACATTAAAAGATGCTGAGCCCAGATAACCAAGTCTCCCATAGGATCATACCCTTCCTGTCCTCCCCATCGGTGGAGCTCGACCCCCACCTGCTGCCGCCCACCCTCCGGGCCCAAATAGAGCCATCACCATTGCCAGAGGTGGCCATCTTCGACACCAGGCTCCGATGCCTGCTGGACAGCATGTCGACCTTCAAGAGATCCCCCAGAGAGATTCAAGACATTGCTGCCACCATCTTTGGCCAAGCTGTAATCACCAACTACTAGGAGATGGTGGACAGTGCTATTCAACTAAGACTCTCGGTGCGCAAGCTCACCTTCCATAGAGCTGCCACTTATCGATAAGAGATGGCAAACGACGAGACGAGGGAGGAGACCTTGAGAATAAGGGGTGCAGGTACCTATTAGTGAAGACGCAACCGAGGTCGGAGGTGGGGGCCTCCCAGAAGACTTATTGGATAGAACCCCAACGGCTCTATTGCGAAACTTCAAAGACGAGACTTTGCCACTCTCAACAGACCAAATGGAGCGGACGCCCTCAGAGGGAAAAGGCCAAGAATGTGCAGATTCTTAGTCTTGTACTTCATCAGTGGGCTGCCTGTCTCGAGACTTGCATAGATAACTGAACGAATTACTAGAGAAAATAAAACAACCTAAGAAATAACGGACAAATCCCTAGCGGCCACTCAACTAATAACCTAGGGACCAACAGATCTTTAAAAAGCCCAGCAAAAGGCCAGCTGATAAAGACCTCCAGGAGATGTTCATAAGAGCCCCCCTCGCCCAGCGACGCCTACACCCTCACGGATTTCCTCTGGTGCTATTACGATTTCATTTAGAGATTTCCTCTAATCTAGAGAAGTTTAACTTAGTAGCCTTAGGAAGCAATCTTATACAGATCAAGCAGATCTTCCTGAGCCACTCCCATAGAAAGACCTTCCAGGCACCCCCGCTGACTATAATCTCTTACCCCTAATTGTGACATGGGGTCGATCACCTGGGCATTTACTCCTTCCTTGGTCGATGCTCTGAAGCACCTGAGCCTCAAGGAGGTCTGAATGGGTTAGTTTATTTACCAATTACAATTGGGGGATCATCAATTAATCAATTAAATATATTTATATATTTTTTAATTTTAGGGAAAATGAAAATTGAGCGCAACTCCGCCTGGGCGTGTGCTGTGTGCCCCGAGCGCCCAAGTTCCCCCTAGTTTTCGAAGGGCTACAAAATGACCTTAAGATGGCCCCTCTAGCTCAACATTTCCTAAAAAAC
>ARYC01002228.1:0-20966 GCA_000711775.1 Oxytricha trifallax
TTACCACCAATGGTCATGGACGACAATGGATTGAGAGGAGTAGAAAGATGGATAGGTTCTACTAACTGGAAACTAGACAATGCGAAATTCTTGAGAGACCAAGAAGAAATTGAAAACATTATCATCCCCACAAGTTGTCAGAGTAAGATGAAGAATTGCCAAAACTGGGTAATCATGAAAGTAGAGAGGAACTCAAAGCAACTGGAGATATTTGATGTGAGAAAGAATGTTGGGAGCCTAGCAATAATCCAAAAGTTCGTGAAACAACTGAACGTTATGACCCAAGAGACAGTAGGTCCACAATTCAGAGCTGAAAGAGTGACTAGCAAAGTAGAGACCAATTAAGTTATAGACCCAGAAGACTGTGGAGTGTTGGCGTTGCTTATAGCAAATCATTTGGCGTTAGAACTAGAAGGAGACCCAATATTCTAGATTTTCGCAAAAGACTGGATTAATATGCAAAGATATTATCTCATGTTCAATCTAGAAGTGGGGTTCAACAAAATGGAGATTGGCAAATCGGGTATATCAATTGTGGAAGAAGAGGCAGAGAAAAACATAGAGAAGAGAAGCTCATTAATATGGAAACAGGCAGACAAGGAGCTGGGGGTAGAGGCAAACAATCCTACCAACCTTGTGGACAGATGGGAAGAGATGGTCATGGTGAATTAATGGCAATCAGAACTGGAGCAAGAGTATGAAAAGTTTGAGAGAGAATTCAATGGAAGCAACAGTAAAAACTTAAACGATTTGGAAAGCTGCATGTTTAGCGATCGACAAGAAGTTTTATCAAGGGTAGAAACTCAGATTAGACCTCAAGCGGAAGTCGAGAGAGACATGAACAACCTCGAAACACAAGGGTAGTACAAACAGAACATTGAAGATGAGGAGAGAAGAGAGACCAAGCAGCAAATCGAGATAGCAGAGGCTAAAGATCAGGATTGATAAGCGGAGAACCGCGAGGTGAGGCATCATTCATCAGGATATTATAATTCAGGAACTGCAATCTAAATTACTCAATGTGTTTTATTAGTATTTGTTTTAATTTACCTACAGTTATTTACTACTACTACTACTAATATTCAAATTCTATTGAGATTCTTGCCATACAAAACCACTGTGAATTGCCACAAGATATCATAATAGTTTAGTTTCAATATTTAAATTATATATATATTGAAATATGAAACTATGAAATAAAATAGATTAAGTGAATGAGAATAACAATTACTTGCAAATCAGTAGAAACACCGTAAATATCAGCACTGTCAAGGACTATAAACAGATTCAAATTCAAACTATGTAGGGATACATTAATCAATTCAATCCTTATTTAAATAGTTGTAGGGAGTTACTGATTATAATTAAAATGATTTTAATAAATATTGTTAAAGCTATTAATTTTTGTAGGAGAATATTTTAATATACAAGTGGATAGATTAAAATAATATGAGTGGCATACAGTTGAAAAGGTGAATATTAATAGATATATTTTATTATTGAGATATAAGGTGTCTGCGACTTGAAGCTCAGCTTTAGAGAATATAGATCATTTAGTCTAAAAATGAAAGTAAAGAGACGAACATTGAGTAATTACCTACTAAGCGAATGAAATAGCAAGAAATACTGTGACTTAAGCATTTAAAGTACAGTTCATTACAAGCTTAAAATGAAATTAGGTTTATAAATAAGTTACTTATTATAAAAAGTTAATAAATAGAAGTATTTAATAATGTTTATTTATTAAAAAACATAAATAAAGCCGCTAACATTAAATTTATAGATTTAATTAATCATAATAGGGGTAATGGCCCCCTGGGGGGGCCGCTATAATTTTTTTATAATTTTCATAAAATGACCTAAAAATGATTATTATATCAATCTAACTTGATATAATTTATAAATAAGGTTTGAAATAATCTTTTCTAAGGAATACATTGAGACCTAGATCAGAGTAGCATTCCACATTAACATCATAAAAAACATTAATTTTTGAATAAAAATAAGTTTTTTCTTTTAAATTTAATGTCTTAAATATTTATGATTTCACTAATTTAATTACTCATTAAATGATTAACTGTTATAATAATTTGTTAGAGCTTTAATTAATTTTGCCAGACAGATTATTTATAACTGAATCATTATATTAGAAGCAATTATAACAGTTAATCATTTAATGAGTAATTAAATTAGTGAAATCATAAATATTTAAGACATTAAATTTAAAAGAAAAAACTTATTTTTATTCAAAAATTAATGTTCTTTTATGATGTTAATGTGGAATGCTACTCTGATCTAGGTCTCAATGTATTCCTTAGAAAAGATTATTTCAAACCTTATTTATAAATTATATCAAGTTAGATTGATATAATAATCATTTTTAGGTCATTTTATGAAAATTATAAAAAAATTATAGCGGCCCCCCCAGAGGGCCATTACCCCATAATAGGGATAATTGGGCATTCACTCAGATAATTATGTCCAATGTTTTGTTAAGATAACATTTATGATACTGCAAAGATTTCACAGAATATTTAATATTACAAAGTCTCACTTCTATTGATTTATACAAATAAATTATTGATAACCATAGCAATATAGAATGACTCATATTTAAAATTATTAATAGTAATAATAATAATAATGATAATAATAATAATAATAATAATAATAATAATAATAATAATATATAATAAAATATAATAATAATAATAATAATAATAATAATAATAATAATAATAATAATAATAATAATAATAATAATAATAATAATAATAATATACTAATAATGTAATCACATTAACACCTCCCATTAAATTTGAAAATAATGCATATCAATAATCAAGAAACTAATCCTACTCATTATATTAATCTTCAGTCGCTACTCATAAGCACCTATGTTCCCAGTAGTAGAATTAGATGAAGTTTTTAATTATTGTAATTTGAGTTTCTGTTAGTGAATCTTTCAATGTCTATTCTTGCTATGCTAGCCATTTTGAGAGCAACAATGACTTCTTTAAAGTCTAATAATCTCAACATTAATCTTTTGGTTTTAGATGAGTATAATGAAGTAATAATAGTAATCTTCTGAATTTGAGTTACCTTACTATTGCAAATTGCAGATGTTCTATAGTGAATTTCTGATGTCTGTGTTTATATGGATTAAAATTTTGAGAATTTAAATTCCTAGGATAACTCCTATTATATCTACCCACCTAGCACTTAAAGTTTGAAATGATTTGCTATCATACCAACAACATAAATGCTCTACCAATAAGGATAACTCACTTAAAATTTTATCATGTTTTGTAAGTTTACTATTTTTTCACTCCTTAAATATTGTGTATTATTTAAATTTTATGAAAGTGTCATATTTTAATTTAAACTTGCTTTAAAATATCCTAATAGTTCTGGATAAAAACATCTATTTTACTTATCCAACATTTGCTAATGAGAGATCTAGATTTCTTATGATTTCTTCTCGGAATACTGTAAATATATTCAGTAAAATTTTTAATAACTGTCAAAGAATGGATAAATAAATAATTAAATATAGATAAATTTAATCAAAATTTAATCGTATGCATTTTGTTGCAATTAAACCCACAAATAAAGAAAAGTATTTAAATGTTTATTATAATTTATTAAATAAATTAGATAGTCTTTATAATTAAATTAAATTTCATATATTTATCTTCATAAATTATGGTTTAACTAAACTCTAAGTTTAGTGAAACTATAATTATCTATTATATGAATGGCATATTTATACTAGTGAAAATATTTCACTAGTAATATTTATAAATTTAGATAACTAATTAACCAATAAATCTTAAAGCAATTAGTTTTTGTGCCAAAATGACCTAAGTTGGATAAGAACACCTCTTATTAGCCCGTTAAATTAATAAAAAAGAAAATAAAATTTAATAATAAATCTAATTTTGTATTTCCAAAATAGATATATCATTGATAAAATTTATAAGAGTAATGCTTATTCAATCTTATCATTAAAATATATATCATGAGAATATGATAACTAGATATTAAATATGAAATAGTGTTTCGTACCAGTTAGATATAATTATATGTTTTCAGTTCCAATTGGCCTTATTCGTATTGTAGAATCATCAGGTTTAAGAACTTTTAAAAATTTTCAATTCTTAAAGCCTGATCTTGCACATTTAAGGTTAGTTTTCTTGTTCTTCCATTTTGTAGGGAGTAATATTATTCGTTTAGATTCAAGATATTTTTCTCTATTTTACAAACATTCTGATCATTTTCTCGAGGGACAGTTATTATCATTATTGTCCGTTAACAATTTTTCCTAATCATTTTCAGGTAATTTTTAGTCATGTATTTTGAAAAATTTATAATTAACTTTGAATAATTCTTGATAGATTTAGGTTTTTGTCCTTGTGTAGAAGATTGATTATAAATGTTATTTCGTCTTTAGAAAAAATAAAAATTTACACCGTTATAATATTATCAATTTAAGGATTCCCAGGAAAAGGCATCCAAAAAAAAAAACGGAAATGAGATTAGATTGTAGGTCTATAGTGTTGATTTCTTACGCTTTAACTTTTATGCTACTGGATCCTTTTATCACACTAACTTATATAATTGATTTCTTCCTTTTATGACCAAATCGAGAGCTATTATATAACATAAAATAATGAAAATGGATTTTTGAGATTCTTGATTTTCAGTAAGTAGAGATAAAAAAAATGTGATTAAAAAAAGTTTTTTAAAAAAGTTAATTAAAAACAGGGCAGAGATAATAGCATCTGCCACGATTGGGTTTTAAACAATATTTTTCTAAATTTACATTTAATCATTAATTATATATAGATAGATTGCTATCTTCCAGACCTGATGTTTGAAGTCTGAAAACCTCTAAAAATTTTAGAAGGTGTTGAAAGTTATGAATTATCTTAATACTATATTTAACAATATCTTCATTATGATGGTATTTTTAATAATAGTTTGCTTTTATCATTTGTATTTCATTTAACAATTGTAACTTTATAAATGTGCTCTCATATGCTCCATAATGTTATGGATATGTAATATTATTGAGTCCTCCTCCATAGTTTTATGCAAGTCTGTTGCTTCAGCTGAAAGTTGAGTAGGTATCTAAAGTTCTACGTTGAAGTTTTTAATTTGAATCTAGATACTATTAATTACCTGTGGTAACTTTGTGGGAGTGTACTATAATTTCTCTAGTGAAATCCTTTGTTATTGACTGTTCTTTATATAAAAAAAGTGTGGTCTTGAAAGATTTTTGAGACTTGATAGTTTTACTAAATATATAACATTCTTTAAATAAGGAATTAAATAATAATGTCATTGATTATAGTTGAGAAAGTGTGGGTATTATTACAAGTTTTAAGTGAGGGAGATACTGATGCAATATTTTACTCTTATAAGTCTAAATAAAACTTCATAAATGACTGTAAACTTAATGTTTTTATTCCTTTAATGTTTAAAAAAATGGTTCAATTATTCTTCTTGGATATATTTTCAAGATATTGTTTTGGATATCTAAATAATATATGGACTATAAATGTCAATTTCAATGATGTTAAGTTAATGTTAATTATAGTCTTTAGTCAATTTTCTAAAGAATATATTCATTTATCAGCTCAATAACTTGACTTTACATAATATTGCCTTCGATATCATGTCATCGTTATATCTAATTCAATATTTGAACTATTTTTAATTTAAATCATATAAACTATACTTGCCATAAAATTATGATTATAAAAAAATGCTGCATAAAATGTGAATACATAGAATAAACAATATGTAAATTTTTGCTTTACATTATCATTAAACACTGCCACACTTGAAATGTTCATCAGCCATCGTATATTATTATATATATATATATATATGAATAACTCAGGTAAGGGGTGGTAGTAACAATTAATCAAATGAGAATTATAATATTGATTTCAATTATTAATTAATAAACATGGAGCAGATATTTTTCATCTTTTGTGACTCCATTGCAATCTTCGACTTCGCAGGTACAATGTAAGTTCTTTATTAATATTTCTGAAATCATCATAGTCTGTTGATTAGATAAATGGGTTCTTATAGGCTGGTCGACTGAAGGACCTGATCAGAGCCAGGTCACATATGTGACGCCACCCCGTTCTTGGCGCTACTACCTTGGTGGAGGAGGACCTACAGATCATTCGCCGGTAACAAACCGTTGGCAGGTCTGGGGTTCGAACCAGGCGTCCTCCTACTATGGGCAAGCTGCCACCCGCTTGCCGACCTGGCTCTGATCGTATATTATTATACTATATTAAAAGAGAAGTTATTTGCTTATAATTCAAGCTGAGTATCTTTATTGACCTCCAAACTACTTTATTAGGCAAAGAATACAGTGAAGTACGGATACCAAAACCGATAATTAATAAATTTATTTGCATTTAAGTATGAAAGACATAATTAGTTTCATGAAAACAATGCTCTCATAAGAAATTTAATAAGCAATGTTATGATCAATTAAGCTCATAAATTTAGATAAATATAGTAAATAAATAATTTATATTTTATCAATTCGTTAGAAAACACTCAAATAAGTTCAACTTAAATATAATAAAGTGAGGTTTCCTTAAATATAATGGTGAAATATTCATATTTACAATTTTGTAGTAGTTTATTCTTGCCAAGAAGACACTTCAATTACTTTTGCATTTGCAATAGGTTTAAATATTACGTAAGTGGGACTTTGTCAAACATTAAAAATGATGGATTGTAATTTAACCTAGATGGAAGAGCAATAATTCTGAATATTTTTTTAATTGTCAAAAGTTTAGGAAAACGCTTTATAATTATGAGATTCATGCATATTATTAAGTGAGTATAATTAAAATGGGGAAACTGTTAAAAATAAATAAAAAAGAGATTAAATAAAATTATGATCATATCAATATACATGTGTTAAGATAAAACAGTCACTAATTTGAAATTTGTTTGAGTAGATCCTTATTTAACTTTAATTAATTAATCAACTATCTAAAAATGGAATTTTTGTTTTTTTCAACTTTTCTGATTTATTTCTATTTCCCTAGCGCAGTGATCAAGTTGATGCTGTAGCTGATCTCTAAGTTTTTCATAAATTTTTCATAGATATCTTCAGGGTATCTTCAGGATATCTTCCTTAAAATAAAAAAGTGTGGAGACTGTGGAGAGTGTGGAGTTTAGCATCTCTAATAACAGTGGAAATAGCATCAATATCACCAATATTCTCAAAATCAAACATTATTAGGAGTCTGAGATTTTTTCTAAAACATCTTGTTTTTCTTAAATTCATAGATGTGAGACCTAATATTGAAGCTGATGATGAAGATAATGTTGTTGAAAACGATGAAAAAATCAGTGATGTAAAATTTTGAAATTCTCTAGAATTTCAATCAGACTCCTAATAATGCTTGATTTTGAGAATATTGGTGATATTGATGCTATTTCCACTGTTATTAGAGATGCTAAACTCCACACTCTCCACAGTCTCCACACTTTTTTATTTTAAGGAAGATATCCTGAAGATACCCTGAAGATATCTATGAAAAATTTATAAAAAACTTAGAGATCAGCTACAGCATCAACTTGATCACTGCGCTAAAATAGAAATAAATCAGAAAAGTTGAAAGAAAGAAAAAAATACCATTTTTAGATAGTTGATTAATTAATTAAAGTTAAATAAGCATCTACTCAAACATATTTCAAACTAGTGACTGTTTTATCTTAACACATGTATATTGAGATGATCATAATTTTATTTAATCTCTTTTTTATTTATTTTTAACAGTTTCCCCATTTTAATTATACTCACTTAATAATATGCAATATTCAAGTAATAGGAGAAATTGTTCGGCTCAACACAGTAATAACTAATATATGTTATAGGATCGGAGAAGAAAACCACTTCTTAAATATTAAATAATTCTACTGCAAAATCAAGTCATATTGGATATAGCTACTAATAATTTGTCTTATTTGATAATATTTTTTACTTCCTTTAAATTATATATAGTCCATGATATTCTCCACCAAGAGAAAGTGCAGCACATAAAGTAAATTAACAAGCTGATTTATGGGTTATATTATTAAAAATTATTAACATAAATTATTATTTACATTGATTTAACAATGAATTAAGTAGATTCTTTTTGAGATTATCATTTTGGAGACACCTTTCAATTATAGATTTCATTGTATGAATAAACCCTGCAACTATTATATAATAAAATATCCTCATCTGATTCTCATCTAAATCTCATTCTTTTATGGTTACTCATCCACCTCTACAAATTATTTAACTTGAATATTATTGAATATAATTTAGATGATTACTTTTTTAATGAACAATACTTCAAAAGTTAAAATGATTAAATTGCTGGTTAATAATAATTATCACAATATGTCTGAAGTACTGAGCAAAGTAGAAGTTACTAAAGTGAGCGACAAAGAGGAGACATTAACAGTGGAGAGAACTCATTTGGAGTGCTATGGAATCTAATGCTATTCCGCAAATAAGTAAATCAGCACAAAGTATATCGTTAATATATATATATATATAAAGCGAATAAGTTGAAATAAGAATGATCATAAATTAGAAATACAAATATTAACAGAAAATGTCATTAGCATTAGTAGGTATTGTCTTAATTCACCGATCTTCTTCCTCATCTTCATCAGCATCATCTTTTCTTACTGTGGTTCAAATCCTGAAAAATATTCGCATTCAGCACTTGAGCTTCTCGACGTCAAAATACCAAAGCTAGAGATGCTAAAGCTAAAAGCTCCGCCACTTCTCTCCTCAACACTGTCTTGCTGGAGATGCTGTTAGCCTTAGAGAGTCCACCATGTTTAGCCAAAATTTGAGAAATTAAAGATGTTAATAAATTAAAATTAACAAGGTCTTAATTAATACATTTCTGATTAAAATTAATTAAGACAAGCCTATTTAAAATCCCTTATAAATTTAATCTATTACTAACAAATTTAATCTTTGATCATTAAAACTTAAAAAGATTTAAATTGTTAATTATAATTTATTAAACATCTCTAATTTCTCAAATTTTGGCTAAACATGGTGGACTCTCTAAGGCCAACAACATCTCCAGCAAGACAGTGTTGAAGAGAGAAGTGGCAGAGCTTTTAAATTTAGCATCTCTAGCTCTGGTATTTTGACGTCGAGAAGCTCAAGTGCTGAATGCGAATATTTTTCAGGATTTAAACCACAGTAAGAAAAGATGATGCTGATGAAGATGAGGAAGAAGATCAGTGAATTAAGACAATAAACCTACTAATGCTAATGACATTTTCTGTAAATATTTGTATTTCTAATTTATGATCATTCTTATTTCAACTTATTCGCTTTATATAAAGTTATTAACATTAAATAACTATTATATATTTTACTTTTATATCAACAATTTCAAGCTACAATTGAAATACTAAGTGTTTCAAGTATTATCAACACAAATATTGATACTCAGGCTGATCAAAGAGGCACATTGGGAATTCTTTTCTCGTTAGAGCTGATGGTCTGCTTATTCGCCAATAGCAATTGACTTTTTCATCATCATAAGAATAGACCATTTTTATTTTATATAAATATTTATTTATTTATTTATATTATTTACATCGTTGCATAGTTATTATCAGTGAAGCTGGCACAAGTGGCTTTTTACTTTGAGGTTGCACTTTCAATTTGTGCCTCGCGCTTAATTAGAGCTTACCCTTGCCTTTTTTTTATTTGAAAATATCACCATTAAAGTAGCTTTACAATGTGAAGCTTCCTTTTTAGTTAATTAATATACATTTAAAGTCATTTTATAATATAGAATTTGCGTAAAGTGAATAAGACAATTTCAATGTAGATATAAATAAAACTGATAAATTAATCCATTTAATTCAAATAAATAAATATATATATAAACAAATTATCAATTTTTATGAATAATAATGGCTTACATAATGAAGCAAGATGCTTTAGATAAAGTTAATCTAAACCTCTTTCAATAAATTATCAGCGGTAGGTTGACTACCAGATTAATTTGAATGTCATTGAGGGGATATTTGGTAGAGATAACAATTGAAAAAATTAAATAAATTGGAATTATTAACAGAAATAAAAGAATTGTTCTATAAATAACAAAATCAATACATTATTGAAAGAATTATTTGAGAATATACATAGTGAAATATAAATGTACTTGGTGTAAATGTTGTTTATATTCAATTCTGATTTATCAATTTGCCCCATCATGAATGTTGATATTAAGTAAATATTATTTAAACTACTTATTAGGCTTTTGAAAATCCAGTACTTTTGAATTATTAGATTTAGGTTATTTTTGTTAGATTGGAAAACATTTATTGAAAACATATGAGTAAAACCTTTAGAAAAATAATTTTAAAACAATAAAATTTTATAACAAAAGATTTAAAATATTATCAAACTCATAAATTATGCTAATAAATAGTTATTATAACTTTGATACCTTTGAGAATCTAATATTTATTATATGTTATAAACAAATAAAAGCCAATATCTTATGAATTCTATTTATTGATAATTGTTAAAGCTGTCGTTTACTGTAGGTTTATTTGTTGTTTCACTCACTTGGCCTTAAATTTTGACTTTCTCTTATCCTTTGGTTATTCTTACATGAATTGATTCTTCTTTATCATTCAAATTTATGCATCTTCAAGAGAAAGCCTGTAAAAATGATGCCAATGATTGAAGTGTCAACTTAGTGTGGCAATAATCAAAATATTTTTTTATTTTAAGCATATAAAGGCGCATAAGTTCATTAATTTCTATAAACTTACCACATCTATTAGGGAAATCTCATATTTACAGTATCTTCTCCTTCACGATCCAAGTGGTTGATCCTGCCTTACTCATCAACAATGAGGATAAACTAGGCTAAGTTTATTATAATAATCTCACAGAGATCCGCTAAGTTTTATATCTCATAGACTAATTGCGTGAAAACCTTTTTATTAACTTCACTATATTTTTGACAAATTTCTAGTTTTCTTAACATTATCTCTTCATAATTCTTGCTAAATATAAGTTGAGGAATGTACCACTTTAAATGAGGCCAATGAGAATTTTGAGTTGATTGTGGAGAAAAATTTGTATGTTTTCAAGTTGTCAATTAAAAAAAAGGACTGTGTTAGCTCATAAGTTGCCTTGCTATTACTTTTTATTAGCTCCTCAAGAAAGTAAAAAATGCAGAATCATATGTTGAGTTTAAACCATAAGTTTTTGAAGTATTTCAGATTACATAATCTCCAGCTAAATATAAAATTTTAAAGTAAAATATTAAATATATGTGTTACTTTTTTTAGGAGTGTCTAAATGATATGAAAAATGTATTATTATTTAATGTAATTAATAGTATATAACAGTATTGATGGATTAAAGTATATAAAAAGTGATGATCACTTAACCCAATATTTTTAGGATGATATCTTCTTATATAAATATAAGAAGATATATTTTTATCAATTAAAGCTTCAGTTCTTGAATTTTACTAGAAGTGATTTTATATATAGTGAACACTGAAATGTATTATTAATAAAATATATTAAAAATGGTGAACAAGAGAATGCTAAATACAGATTTAAATTCTATTCATTTGTAACTGTTAGTAATTTTATAAATTGTAACATAAGTTTAATTTAAATTTTATTACTTAAAATAGAATATGTATATTATACTATTTTTATTATATATACTTGTCTCATAAAAAGCATTTGAGTTATCTGTTGTATTTTAAAATGCTCACTATATTATAATTGGAAGAATATCAGATTGTTCTAAAAAACATTGAGTATTTCCTCTACAGATTCTCCAATTATTTCACCAATAATAAAAATACCTTAGGTCTCTGGATAAACCAAGAATAGAGCTAGGAAATCAATAAATCTGGTCCAGTTTGATTAATTTTCATTAATAAAAACGACAATGGAAGACGAAGCGTAATGTTATTATGATCAACTGCTTCATAGAAAAATATCAGATCTGGTGACTATTTACCAATGCACCTCGGAGAGTAAATATATTCAGATTCCTTAATAGTTTGGGCCAATAAGTCCTGTAATGTTTTATGACTCAAAGATGGACTTTACTTTAATATGTGAAGTTCACGAATACTCTCAGTAATATCAACAACTAAGTGGATTTCAGCATTTCTACCACAATAGTAGCTTATTTTGCTAACGTAGATGGTATATTTATAACTGAAGTTTCACAGTATGTAAAGTTGTCAGCCTTAGCTAGAGTGCCTTCAACTAAGAGACTTAAGTGCTGAGAGCTAGATCTTTGTTATTTACACTATCTACCATGTAGGTTCTGTTATCAAGTGCTTAAAAATGTGTAAAGTTCCCATATTAATGACTTCCTGAATACCTGTCACAACTTAGCTGATACTCTAAATGTTTATTAATAATAACTTGAGGCTTGTTGTCATTTGCATTAAGAGTTTTTTTGGTTAAGGTTTAAATATGAAATTGATAGCTCTGGGCAAGTGCCTAATTTGTTCAATAAAATGCTTTCAATAGCATATTTATTTTCTTAATTAATTAATTTATTTATAATCATGATCATAATAATTTCAAAGTGTTAAATTAGAGGCAGTTTCAAATATTATATTTTAAATCTGTATTTTAAATTTTCCTTTTTACTTATTTTAATGTATTTTATTAAAAGTGATAGTCATAGGTCCAAGAGATACAATACTATAAACTCAAGATATCGTCAATAACAAACGAATCATTATCATTTTAATCATTTTTTAATTGGAATCTTATTCATAATCAACAATTCCTCTCTTTTGTAGACATATAATCCTCAAAAGTCGCTTTTAGTTAAGAAAATTAAGATAATATGAATATATAATAAGATTGGGGTGATTGGTAATTCAAATTCTCTAAGCATTTTTAATTTAATGGATAGGGAATATAGTTTCTCTCTTATTACTGTTAAAGTTTAAGAAAATAATATACTGAATTAGATAAAATAGTCAGTTTTATTTTTAAAAAGCAGTTTTTTATATAATTAAAGTGAAATTTTTATTTATATAATAGTATTGTCCAAATAAAACAATGCAAAAAAGCAATTGCTTTAAATACATTTAATTTAATCACTATGCTTAAAAGCAATTTTATAAATGATATTTTGATTATAAATATTAAATAAATTTATCTCTTAAATTATTTAACATCTAAAATTGTATTGCTCTTTATGTTAAACTTATTAGTTTAAATTTAAATATAGGCATTAATATCAAAATTCTAATGGATCCTGCTAGGCATTGGCCTCCATAATATATTACAATAACACATTCAACAGTTATCGCTCATGGTGTCAAAGCGGTAATGCTTAATAACAGCGATGAGTCAGACGTCCAGCAAGTAAAAAATCGCATATGGATGAATGTGGGTTTATTACAATTCAATTCATGATACTTAATCAATCACAAAGAGAAACATCTCAAGTGTATAAAGATTTATGAGAATTCAACTGAACTAGCAGTACTCTACTTGACTTCATAAATACATTCAGAGATGCAAAATCTATGAATAACTTGGTGTCAAATAATTTGTTCTTAAAAAATGTCATTGATGCGTTAGATATTCTTGGTCGATGATGCAATTATTATGTCAAAACAAGCTATCAATGATTCAATCAAATTGATAAAAAAATGGGAGAATTTATTGAAAACATTTTACTATATGTTGCTAATGCTTTAGCTATCCACAATTCTAACTAGTTAAATGTCTGGCCTCATTGGGCAAAAGTATTTATTGATGTCTAAGAATTGATCTTTTAATTTAAAACCAGTTTAAAAGAAATGTAATATTGTTTTGAGTTAGAAATAGGAACTCTCAAAAAACCTTAGTTTCTATTGAAAAGGGGTAAGACTTCCTAGTAAATCTTATAATAACGATAAAAATCTGTCAAAACACCTATACATTATGAGAGCAGTATTAGGTCCACTCTCATAGTAAATCAATTTTTAAAGTAGAGGAAAATACCTACTAGCAAGAAGCTCTTCAATTATAGATTAAGATAATAAGAAGAGACATGAAGAACACACCTTAAAAAGTGGTATGGAATGAAATGAAAAAACAAAGATGATCGCATATCTCGGATCATATGACAAATGATTGAGAAAGACATTCCACTGTCGTAACAAAGAGAATACTGTTAAGAATAAAGTACTTATAATAAAAAGACCTGTCACATTTATCCTTATTATAAACTGGAAAATATAAAAAATAATTAAAAAGAAACTTTAAGTATGAAATTTACAATGTAAATAATGGTGGATCTAAAAATAATTGTCAAAGAAAAAACTTCGAAATAGTCGAAGCATTTCATATTAAAACGACGAGAATCAAATTTACGTAAACATCCTAATATTTTAAAATTAGCTACTACTAGAATGGTTGAGAGCAAAACTTTGCCTCTAATTGTAATAAAATATAATCCATAATTTACTTAAAAAGAAGTTTAATGTATAGCTAAGATTCCATAAAGAAATATAAATAAGATAAATAAAATAATAAATATTTTTATAAGAAAATTAACAATAATATAATATAAATTTAATGGATAAGTAAATATTTGGTGATGTCTAAAAAGTCAGGTTTGAAAGATAACCTCAAAATACTAAAATCTGTGGCATTCTACATCTAGATTAGTAATCTAAGACTATGTATGAATGAGAAAAGAAAACCACGATTTGGGATTTTGACCTACCTCATTATGAAAAAGTGAATTTCTCATGAATTATAAAGCTCTTTAAAACTGCTCAAATACTGCGATTTTGCCTATTTTCACCATATTTGACAATATTTTTAAATTATCATATTTTTATCAATTTTTTAGTATAAGGCCACTTTTACTTGTTTTGACAAGTTTTTCCCCTAAAATCTTGCAAAACTTATTCTGATTATTTAGAAGACGCTGAATGATAGTAGATTACTTAGAGAGCAGTTAAAGTAGAAATGAAGGTTTAATGATGACAATTAACATTAGCAAAAGACCATGTGAAGCACTGTTTACTTAGCTGGCGGCCCTGGAATCTGGTGAGGTCGTTAGGAACCAGGTTTGAAAGATGAGCTAAAAATACTTTGATCTGTAGCTTTTCACATCTAGGTGAGCTGTCTAAGACTCTGTATCGATGAGGAAAGAAAGACCTCGATTTGGAATACTAAAATTACCTCAATATGAAAAGTTTAATTTTTTTAAAAACTTTCAAACTCTTCTTAAGTATTTAAATTCTTGTTTTCTTCGATTTTTTTATTTTTATAAAATCTTTTATTCAATCTAATATTTATTAAATCCCATTTTTTACGGTATTATATTATAAAGTAAAAAATTTGTTTATTTACTCCTTATATTTTAATCTAATCATATATTTTTTTTTGTTTTATATTTATTATTTTTATTTGTTATATTAAGTTTTTAGTATTTAAATATATCAAACTGATTTAAAAACAATATATTTTAATATCCTTTTTTTAAGTTTAATTATTATTTTTATATTTTCCTAACTTTTTTTTTAATTTAAATTATTATTATTATTTTGCTATTATTTAAAATTGTATATATTTATTACCAATTAAATAAATGTAGTATATTAAATTATTTAAGGTAGAATAGTGCCTCGAGTTAGAATAAGAACCAATAGTATTCAGATTTCTTATAAATTTATAAATGTTTTTATTCCTTCTTAAATGGCTTTATAGTTCTTAGATGAGCTTGTATTATCTAGAACTGAGAAAATGCTTAGAACTATTCTAAAAGAGATATTCACTTAATGATTAATAAATTAAGTTTAGTACTAATAATGAAATTTGACCGGAAGTTAATAATTTTTTATCATAAAATAGTTCGGATAATTCCCCCCATATTTAATCAGCAAGTTTTAATGAACTCACTTTTTATAATGAATTTATGGAAGGAACTTATCATTATGTTAACATAAACATCTTTTATTTTTAAACAGAATTTAAATAGCATTTGTTTATTCCTTGAATTTATTATTTGGTTTTAATATCAGAGATCAAATATCCAATTTAATTTACAAGTTATGGTTATATAAAAAAATTATTACTATAAATAAAGTTATATTAATCATTTAAGAATAATTTAGAAAAACTCAGGCAAAGTGAACGTAATCTATTAAACTAACTTCTTTATAATTTGATATACATTCTTTGCATAATATAACTAAATAAAATAATGCATTTATTTATACCCTTTGTTTTCAGTATCTTGCTATAAACTTAAAATAAATATTTCTTATGATATAATTTCATTTGATAACTTAAAATCTATTATTCCAAATACCCGAATGAATATGGAAATTTTATGAATAAGTATAGCATAGCCATTTTTTCAATTTAAATCATTCAAAAGTTAAGTTATAATTTTCTTTGAAAACAATACACTTTTGTAGATGTATTCATTTAGATGATTAATTAAATTAAAATTTAATAATTATAGATTTAAAATTTTGTAAATTCGTATGTATATATAAATATAAAATTATATGAACATTCTATGTTTATAAAGGTGCATTAAACTATAAGCTAATATATTTAAATATTATTTATATACTTCTTTTAGTTTTATTTATTTTATTTGCTCCTTATTCAAAAATGTATTTAATTAATATCAACAAAATTCTTGAAATTTATGAATCTGTCCTTTAACATATTTTTAGCTACTAAAATGCATCGTTTAATTGATAATTGGATTTAAATCGCTACATAGTTATCTTTCAAAATGATGATCATTTTTCATCAGGTATTTTCATGGATTCCTCAATTTTATTAATAGCGATAATAATACAAATAATAAGCATTAAGTGCTCGTATTCTCACGGGTATGATAAACATAATATGTATGCAATTTTAAATCTTTTTAATAAAAATTATTATAGTCAACTCTTAATTCAACAGACTTTATCTTTGTCTTTGTCTGGAAAGTCTTGTTAATATTTCAAACACCAGAGTAATTATTTTTATTCCTCAATTTATTTGTCATGTAATTGGATTTGAGATTTATATATCTCATAGTTTCTTAGTTTTGTTGTTTGAGTAGCCTTTTTCACTTACAAACTTGTTCTAATCCTGTTTATTAGCCAGTTATCAAATAGTCTCTGAATATTTATCGCATCTTTGACTTTTATAGCAAAGATATCTTGTCCACCAAGATTATTATATCTCTTGCTATCTCTTTTGAATAACAACTATCTTGAAAGACTCTTCATATAATGATTCCTTGTTTTGTGTTATAGTTAGAGTGGGTTAATAGAACTAGAGAATATTAGTTCTATAATCTCAAACAAACTATGGCATATATTCTTTAAAGTATAAAATTTGATCAGGAAAGAGGTTAGTGCTTGACAGTATACCGATCTATGACGTTTTCTCAATGTTTTAACTTATAGTGAGCTAAATGGTGCCTTCACTCCCCATTGAAATTACAATGTCTTGAAGTTTATCCTCCGCCTAGCCAGTGGATTCTTGTTATAGTATCATTTCTTTAGGTTCTGAAGAAGTTATAGGGTTGATTTCTTATGAGAACCTTAATGACGACTCATTATTATATTATTGCAACCATTTAGGAGGGCTATAAATAATATTCTTATTGTTTATTTAGGAGGAAAGCATCTTATCTTAACTCATTTTTGAATTCAGCCTTAAAATCCATTGTTCCAGAGAAGAGTGATTAGCTTTTTTTATGTATCCTTCTATTCTTTTAATCTCTTAAACAATAGTAATAATAATAAGAATATTAATGTGATCACATCGAGGTCTTTGGGCCCCCGATCTTAAATATTTTGTTAATATATAAGGGAAAGTCCCTTTTCATTTCAAGTCCTGTTCATCAAAATCTAATTTTAGCTGATCCATGAGTGGTTAGTTGTACTAGTAATATTCGATTATTTCTTTATCATGGATAATCTTTGGCCTCATTGTTCTTTCTCTAGTGTTTGTTGCTAATTTTTTGAGTAACGTGATTAAGCCTTCATGTTTCTTTTCTTCTTCTAGGTTTAAAATTATACCTTGTATGTCAATTAGTTGTTCCAGAATAATGTGTCTGGATTTTCTTATAGATCATATCAGAATTTGATCTATGTACCTTAAAAAATAGTAAAATTTCTAATTTAAAATATTTAGGCACTAACTCATTGAATACTATTTAGGTATATATTTTAGATTTCTGAATCTCTTAAGTTGATAAATCCATTAGCTGAAAGATTTGTTGATAAATTCTTTCTTCTTCATCCAATTCCTGTTCTGTTAAGTAATCGTCAAATTCATATTAGTCAATCAAGTCAAGTAGTAAAAAGTTATCATCATCACTTTAACATAGAAATTAATAAGATGTCGTATCCTACATCAGGACATTATTGCCAAGGGACTTGATTTAATGATTAGTCAATTCGGAACTATTTAATTGCGTAGCTCTTTTTTACGAGAAGTCGATTCAATTTTAGTCGTGCCATTTTTATTTCAATTTATCAATAATTTCCTGACAAAGAATCAATCCCTTTATAAAGTTATTGGCTTTGTTATTGGCTTTCACCAAAATTTAGTTGTGGTTATATACTGCTTTAACTTGAAATTATCAGTTAAATTTTTATCATTTAATTTCAAATTAAGCTAAAAAATGGTTAATTTTAATACTAATCTGATTATAAATTCCTTTAGATTGTAAAAAAAGTGAATTATAATTACATATAAATAAAAAAAATATATTATATCTAAAAATAATAGTTATCATTATCATTATTCATCTTGATCTTTATTACTGATGACATCTTTGCTGGCCATCTTGCATCTCTTGTCATTTCTCTGAGTCATCTTGCGAGGTTTGTATTTTCAACCTCTGCCAATCTAGTGATCCCTGACACTTGTAACTTTTCAAAATAAGCATTTTAAGGTTAGACATTTTTATATTTATCTATATGATTGATTATATTTACAATTATAATATAGTTTATTAATAAATTTATATGTTTAAATCCAATAAACTTTGGTAAAATATATCTGATATGCAAAATTTAAATAGACAATAGCTTATTTCATAATTTATATATAACCTTTTTATTCTCATAATAACTTACCCTCCTGAGCATTATTCTTATCTGTTTATGCATTTATAGAAGGTTAGTTAAGTATGCATGTTCTAATTTATATTTTACAAATGAGCAGTGCTGTTCCAAGAACGGTTATAAATTCTCTGTTTATGTTTATTCTTGCAAAAGTTTCATGTGAATATTCAATGTTTTAAAGTAAATAATCCCACAGTGAGTGAGTAACAGTCCTTGATTCAACATTTTTCTTAAGAATAGCTATATCATTTTATGATTACGTAAGAATTAATACATTGAAGCTAAATAATCTATAAACATAGGGCTTATCGAAAAAGCTCAAGAAACTATTTAGCTTAATTTATATTTAGGTATATGTTGGCAATCTTAATGCTAAAAATATGATTCATATAAATTTTAATTGTTGTTATTAATCTGAATCAGGAGTCTTATCTCTGATTCTAGGAATAAAGATAATATTAATATAGTTATTTTGAAAACATTTTTATAAGTTCATCTTATAAAACTAATTGACCATCCATTTTAAGTGAATTCGAAATCAGATTCAAGAAATCTGACCTTATTAAAAAGTTAGGATCCGAAGAATTCAAGTGCCGCTCATTTACTAAACTTTTTAATGATGAAATTGTCTTGCTTCCGCAAATTAAGCTTTTAAAGAAACTTCAAAATGTGCGAAAGTATATAGATCATGCAAGTTGAGGGCTGAGGATCACGATGAGTTATGTTGAGCACAGCTTTCGAAAATAGACGATGACTTTATTGAGATTCTTTTTGTGAGAGGTTGGAATTCTTATAAAATATTTATATAGAAAATTAATCTTTTTTTACGTCGCGCTACAAAACTTTAAATCGAGTTTTTTGTGGTGTCTCCGTATTGTAGACATCGCATGTAAATTATTTTTTTTATTACATAAGAAATTCAAAATTATTTTGTGAGCAGCTATTCTACTTTTTAAAGAACATGCAATAAGACATCTTTAAAACTAAGAATGATTTTTAAATTATGAATAAGATGTTAGAAAAGAAGAAACCTCTTATCAAGAAATCTATATTTGCCTTGTAGAAAACTCCTCAAGCTTTATTACTTTGCTATGACATTACATATAAAACTTATTATGAACTTAATTATCAACGAAATGCTACTAGATCTTTGAATCTTATGAAATAAATATGATTTATCGAACATTCGCAATAAGTTTATAATAGATGAAACAACTTTTCAAGAAATCTCTATTTGCATTGGAGACAACTCCTAAAGTATTATTACTTTAGCTTAACTTCTTACATAAACTTTATGAACATAATTATACAGGATTTAGCTTTTAGAATTTGAATCTTATTAAATCAGTATTGAATATCGACGATTCACCTAAACTTTATAAAAGATGAAACCTCTTTTCAAGAAATCTCTATTTGCCTTGGAGACAACTCCTAAAGCTATATTAATTTGCTATGACATTACACATAAAAATAATTATGAACTTAATTATCAACGAAATGCTAATAGATCTTTGAATCTAATGAAATAAATATGATATATCGAACATTCGCAATAAGTTTATAAAAATGAAACCTCTTTTCAAGAAATCTCTATTTGCCTTGAAGACAATTCCTAAAGCTTTATTACTTTAGCTTAACTTCTTAAATAAACTTTATGAACATAATTATACAGGATTTAGCTTTTAGAATTTGAATCTTATTAAATCAGTATTGAATATCGACGATTCACCTAAACTTTATAAAAGATGAAACCTTTTTTCAAGAAATCTTTATTTGCCTTGGAGACAACTCCTA
>ARYC01002229.1:0-50805 GCA_000711775.1 Oxytricha trifallax
GCAGTACTTATAGATTCCATCCTTGTTCCTTCTCTTCTTATTGAATTTCAAATTATAATATATAGAGTTCTGGATCCTACTATTAAAAATCTTAGCATTAAATATGGGCATCTTATAGGAGGTCAACCTGGTAACGATACGTGGAGAAAGCTGGCAGAAGCTGTATCAAACTTTAGAGATGGAGCTCCATTATTATCAATTTAGTTCCATTAAATTAGTACTAAATTTGTTTAAACTTAATTAGTACCGGTACTAAATTCGTTTAAATTTAATTGGTACCAATATAATAGTACCAAAACTTAATTAGTACCAAGTTTTAAACTAATGAGGTTTTAATGGAAAAGTTCCAAAATGGTTCAAAACCTAATTGGTACCAGTACCAACTCAATTTTATACTTGGTTGGTACCTAAATCGAAATTATTAAGTATGAAATAAGAAAAATTATATTTATAAACAAAGCATAAATATGATCTCTAACACCTTATATTCAACCGTAATTGTTGTCGTATCAACTCCTATACAGAGTGACTATAGCCAGAATAGTTATTAGAGCTTTATAATAGAAATTTAAATTTGAATTTAAACATGGCGTCCAACTTAAATCGTAAGGCAGTTTCACTTGGAACAGGTCAATCATTACTCAACTTTGGCTCCTCCAAGAAACCAGAAGTAATTTATATCGAAAAGGAGGTTGAGCTAAGAGCTCTAGAGTTTGAAGCTGAGGTCTTTAAAATATAAGTTTAAAACAAGAAGTAGAGTACAGAGATAGGAGTTTAAATATAAGTTGAATTGGTTGAGGAAGATAAGGAACAGCAACCAGTTGAAAAAATTAAAACATTTTAATGTGAAGACTGCTAAAATTTCTTCTCAACTGAGTCGAGCTTGAAGAGGCACATTAAAGAAGTACATTCTTGCAAAGCCAAGATTTATTTTAAACATGACAAAGTGGATGGAAGGTACCAATGCACAACATGCATGAAGTCTTATACTCACTCAGCCAAAGTAAAGAGGCAAATGCAAAAGCACCACTTAAGAGAATTCCTAATTAAAGATAAAGAAACTTAAAAGATTATACCTGCTAAAAGAAAAAATAACTCTCTTGAGTCATAAAGAGAACAGGAGGAAAGGCTCAAGAGGCAGAAGCGTTTTGAATCAATGAATCAGCCAGCAAATGGTACTCTTATAGCATGTATTTAAGAGAGAGCTATGTATATACCTGCATTGAATGCAATTGATATTGAAAGATGTATTGAAAATTACTTGCATTTTGACTTACCAAACAAGGCTAAGCTGATAGTGGTGATGAGTATGCTTACAAAGTATATCCTTTCAAGTATCTCATTAAAAATGAGCAGTATCAAAATGAATTTGCAAATGAATACATAATACTGAGGGAGGCTTAGAAAAAATAGTTTAAGAACTTGCTTAAACTTGATGGAGTTATTCTTGGGCATGGCTTTGTTGCATTAAAACTGAAAAAGTTTGAAATGACTTTAAGAGAGTATCTCTATCATAATAGATACCCAGATGATTTAAATGAGATACTGTCAGAAATGATTAAGGGTGTTTAAGAGCTCCATGAACTTGGGTATGTACATAGAGATTTGAAGCCTGAAAATGTTATGTTAAATCTCTATCCTTTAGAAATTGTAGTCATTGATTTCAATAGAGCTATAAGATAAGAAATTTGACTTTAGCTAAGGTGCTTGGCACTCCAGGATACTTTCCAATCAGGGAGAAGTGGACTAATGGCTCTGTTTAATGGGATGTATGGGCAGTTACTGCCATAATCTTAGAGTGCGATATGGAAAATATGTCTTACTTTGGAACAAAGCACGAAAAATAATCAATAAGTTTGGCTTCTAAACATATACAACAGGAAGATGTCTGCAATGAAATTAAGAAGCTTGTAGAGATGATAATCGTGAGAGCTCCAGCTTATCCAAGATAATCGCTAGAAGACATACATGAAGCACTCAAGAGAGCTAGATTCAAGAGGTACCACAAAGATAAGCAGATAAAATTTGTTTGAATTAATACAATAATACTCATTAAATACTCATTAAATTCACAAAAAACCTGCATTTTCTCTACTAATCCCAATAAGACCCCAACAATACCCTACAAATCAAAGCACTTATAAACCTCACTAAGGGGTTTTGGGGTTTTGATTGCCAATCAAAACTTTTTGGTTATATTTTTAGGCAATAAACATAAGACATTTATTAACAAGTTTAATCCAATTTAAAGCAATAGCTTATTTAATTAAATTTTATATTAATATATAAGTGAACAAATTATGAACTTTTTAACAATTTAAAGAATGATAGCTTAGTTATATTTAGAATATGCAACTAAGAAAATATTATAGCACTTAATTGGACAAAATTTGAGGGTTTTTCAGGATAATTAATTCATTATTATTTAAGACATATTCTTATTGCTTAAATAAATTTGTTGTGGGATTATCAATACCATAAAATATTTAATATTATTAAGTATAATTGATTTTGATTCGAGATAATCCAGCAATAAGTCGTAATAATGCTAAGTTTAATGAAATTTCTGTATATTCAAAATTAAATTATCCCTGAGTTATATATTTATAATTGCTTTTTTATATATTAATTTAAATAGGAATATTGAAGTGGATAAGAAGAAAGTGTTGGTTATTTGATACAATTTCAAAGTCTACTAAAACTATATGCACAAGAAAATAATATTTCAGCATTAGGTTGCTCGGAAGCAGTAAGGTAGATGATATGAAGGAAATTCTTCAAATGATAACAATCACTGTGAAGTTTGGCAAATAGTCGAATATACGAAGGAGATAATTTATTTGGAAAAGTTATTAAAAATATAATTTTTGTTCAATATGACATTTAGTCAAATTACTTTAAAAATTTGGAAAGTAATTAATAGATTTTTCTAAATAACTAATCTATTTTCTTTGTTAATGATATTTAGAAAAAGAATAAGGAAATCTTAACGTTCAATTATAATATAGAATTTAAGGATACTTTAAATTTCCATAAATAGATTATCTTTAATAATTCAATTTTTTATCTGGGAATTGATTGATTGTAAATGGAAATATTTATACTTTCATTTAATATGAAATTTAGTGAATAATAGTTATACCTGATTGCCTGTTAAATAGCAGAAAAAATTCCTCTTGATTTTATTAATATAATTAGTTTTAAATTGTAATTATTATTATTATAATGATAATAATTTGATCACACTGAGGTCTCTGAGACCCCCGATCTATAACGTTTGGTAACGTGATAAGGGATAATCCCTTTTTGTTTTGGGGGATTAACTCTTTGTATACTAAGTTTCATCTTCTTCTTCTCTTTCTCTTTCCTTTACCTTTGTTGTTTCTTTGTTTCTTTTTGGATTATTGTTCTTCTTCCTTTCTTATTTGAATGCAGGATCTGAACTCTGTCCTCTAGGTCTTTGAACTGGAATTAGATATCGATGTTTTGACTTGGATTGAGAATTTGAGTAGATTGACAACGATTTTTTCTTTTAGTCTTAAGGTAATGAGTTTGACGAGGTCACTATTAAGGAAGTAGGCATGCTTTAGTAGGAATTTTACGTGAATTTATACCTTGTTTAAGTGTGAATGATAGTCTGATCTAATGGATATGCAGGATTCATCATTTGCAGTGACGTCCTTTAAGAGGTCTAGGTTAAAGAGCTTTATGAAGCTATTTAAATCATTAGGGGTCTCGTTCATTGAGGCTGACTCTGTTATTATAAAGGCAGCTAGTTAGGCATAGTCATCTTGATTATTTTGATGAGTAGTACTTGGTTGAGGTTTTCATAAATGGAGATAGTGGCCTTTAAGTATCTTTAGCTGCTTTATAACATTAAAGTTTATTGTCTTTATCAAAATAGAGACACATGATTCTCTAGAAATCTGTTTTGAAGTTCGGCCTTGGTGATGGTCTACATTATTTGTAGACTGGATATATTTTAATAATAATTAATTTCTTAATCTTTAAACTTTTAATTAGGTCTATATTTACGACTAATTTTTAAATTGAGATTTCTTAATAATCTCCTATTATATCATCAATGTCATTGACGTTAGTTGTATTTGTATTAGAATTTTAAGAAAGAGGTCTGGGCTAATAGGTGTCAATCTATTCTAGGTACCTTTCTTTGTAGTAGTGATTTGGCTTGATTCTTCAGAGTATGAGCTCGTTTGTTCATATTCATCGTAAACTTATTTTTCCTCTACTGAGCTCCAGTCCTCCTCGATGTCTGAGTAAATTTCTTTAATAAGGTTTGCGTTTCTATGTTGGTCGAGGGATTCGTCAGGTGAGTAGGGTACAATATAGGAGTCTCTATTTAGGACTCTACGTGGTAGTAATGAATTGTCACATGGAGGTGATGCTGCTTAATCCTGACTGTTGAGATTGATATCACTATGGAAGCTATTAAGTGGTTTTGTTGGAGGCTGTTGGAGTTTTATGAATTTGTTATTAATAGACGCTTGTCTGAGCATCAAGAAAAGTTGTTGCCTCCATAGTTAGAGAACTTCACCGTTGCTGTCATATTCAAAATAGATCTTGGTGAGTTCAACCTAAAACTGGCTAACAATTGAATAGCCTTTTTGGATAATTTTTCTGGCTATAAATGTGATAATTTCAAGTATGTGAAGGCCCCAGTGATCCTTATTAGCTTTTATGATACTTATAGTGTATTTGGCAAGGTGTGAGAAGTTACATTCTCTATGTCACCTTGTATGATGTCCTTCTGTATTTTGCTTAGTTTACCCAATCTGTGTCTTATTTAATAATAATTATTATAATAATTGAATTTATTAATAATATAATAAAGATATTAAACTTCGTCAAAAATTAAAAAATTTAAATAAAACAAACAATGATGATATTAAGCAAAACACAAAAGTACAATTACATTATTAATTAGAATTTTGAAACAGAGTACATAGCACAATTCAGAAAAGAAATAATAAAAATAATTAAGAATAAATGGAGACCCACCCACATAGTAGTGAAGCTTTTATTTTGATTACCAAAACTTATAAGAATATGATTTAACAAAGTCAACTAATTTGTAACAGTAGATTTAAAAATTTTAATCCTAAGAGTGCAATAACAGAGAAGCTATATAGATATTGGACTCAGCAACTTTTAAATAGCTTAACATTTATTTTTAACTACAGCATATTTATAACCCCTTTAAACTGCAAAACCACTAAATGTTATCATTATTCCCGACGAAAAAGAAGACTTTAGTCTTTTATCACCAACTTGAGAATAGATTTATATAAAACAAGATGCTCGAGTACGACTTAATTCCATAAAAATATGCAGCACTCCAACCTTATAGCAAAGTAAGTGCTTTATAAGTATTATGAATCAACAAGCTGACAATCATATCTAAAAAATATAGCAATAACTATGGATAAAAATCCAAAACTTACAAAGACGACTTCAGCTAGAGAAACCAACGATACTTAATGCTCGGATTTTACATTTTTAGGGAGATGGTGAAATATGATACCTATCAGTCAAAGAAAGCTGTGATATTGAAGAAAATATTACAAATTTTTGTATTTACAAAGATATTCATTAGATTATAGATCAGAAATTTAATTTATAGATTAAAAATAATTTAGAATATTAAGCGAATACTCAAATAGAAAATATTTAATCTATATCTACGGCTAGTCTTTAAAATAGATTTGACACAAGATAATCCTGTGTATCAATCTGGATTAACACAATCCGATAACAACTTTATAAAGATATATATAATCTCTTATAGGCTATTTATGTAATTTATGAATAAGTGAAAAAATACCAACTTATAAACATAGTAAACCTAAATGATGATGAACTCTCTCAACTTATTAAAAGAAAATTAAATTAGCCGTTGGCACTCATTAATATTTCTGTGTTTAATAATGATATCCTTTTCTTTTTTTACCATAATCTTATCAGTTTATCGGATTCACTTTAATACAGTCAGTCATAATATTTGTTAAATGCCTTCAAAAACATATCTAATTCTTTCAACTGATCTCCTATAACTGAAATAATCAACATTAGACTCAAAGGAATAATAAAATAAAAGATATCAGACTTTCAATTTATTCCAAAAACTTCGATTCCAAATTTAAGTTCAAATTAAAACAAATAAATTATCAAAAAAAATCCAAAAAGAGGAAGACAAAACGGTTAATAAATATCAAAGAAATGGGAAGAATACTAACGAAGAAGGAAATGATGATGTAGGAGATAAGTCTTAGAATACAAGGAAATAATCAATTAATTAATCAAAAGGGTTTGATTCTAAGAAAATTACTTTATATTCAAAAATAGGTTATTTCCTCAGACATCACAATTTAGATGGATATTATTTTATAAATTATAATTACAAAAATATTTTTTATATTTATATCTTGTATCTGCTTATTTAAAGATCTAAAGTAATTCTCTTTGATTTCCTCATGAATTTAATTATGATTCATCATAATTCCCAATGTTAATTACTTGTAAAGAAGAAAAAATAGAATTTTCATTATAAGTCTCTTATAATTTAATGGACTTTGAAATTTTTGTTAAAAATTAATAAAATAATTAGATATTTAAATATTTCATTTTATCTTCAGAACAAATATATAAATAATATGAGATTTGAATATTTATTATAATCAAATATTAAAATTAATACAGAAAATATGTCCTGTTTTATTTCAATAAATATGAATTTTAAACATCATCCATCAATGCTACAATGACCTAATTGCAATTATCTCAAATTTAGGTTTTTTAGATATTCTGCAACAAGAACTAATAAAACTCCAGCAACTATTTTTAAACCTATATTAAAAAGGATTAATCCTCATTTTGTCCTAATCATTAAAATCAGTAAATATCTCTTTACCAAGATATTGTTAGAATTGGAAAATTATCTAGATACTAAATTCTATTGAAATTCTGAATGTACAATAGAATATAATTTAAATTAACATTTAATTTTTAATATAAGATTTAAATATTGAATATAATATTTGATGTATTAAGTTTCAAAAGTACAATCTATAGAGCTCTTTAGTGTCTCAGAACTTATTTAATATCTTAATGCAATAATTTTTTCAAAAGCAAATGTTTATTCTAATAAATCATGATACCTACTTGTCCATGAATCCAAATAAACTTGCAAAAGGTTTTTTATTGCCAAATTCTTTAAGTTTTTAACTCTTTTCTCAAGAGCTGGCTCTTAAAGTAGCTCAATTAACTATAAAATACATTATAAATAATATCCTTTTGTAAATAATCTCAAGCAATAAGAAGATCTATATTATAAAACTGATTTTCTTTACAGCAATTAATATCAATAAATAATGAAATATTAAAACAAAATTCCGACTAGGAAGCTTTTTTAATCAATTAGAATTTTATAACTGTCTTCTCTGTATCACTTGGATAAAAATGTGAATGCAAGTTTTTAAGTTATCAATAAATTCTATTTGTGATGTTTTGGGTATTTACATGTCAAAGAGCTTTCCTGATTATGCTAAGTACTTATTTTCTTTGTTCACACTATAAATCATTAAATTATTTTATTATAGAGAACTTGTAATCTGGTTTAGCTCTTGATATTATATCAATCCTATTATTGTACAATCTCCGATTAATAATAGATTAAGAAATTATATATCTTTTTTTAATTTAGTTTAAAGTTCCAGCTTAAAATTTGGAATATTAGTTGTACTTAAATATATATATTGTAGCTGCTCGCTCTTTAATATTTTATTTAATAGAGTTTTGCTCCTTATTTATGTTTAAAGAACTGTCATATGTAGGATAATTCTTAATATGGTATTTGAAGTAGAGAATTTTAATATTGTAGGAGTAAAAAGTGTAAATATTATTCCAATATAAAAATTTAATATTAATTCTGACTCATAATTTGATTTATCATATATTAAAAAGGCGTATGTTTGTTTTAAAAACATTAATTTTGAAATCTAATTTCCTTAAATATCTCAAACTAAAATAAATCGAAATATCTTTTTAGATGCAGTTCAGTAATCACAATTACAATGATGTTAAACTGAAGATAATGAATCTTACAACTATTAGATTGAATTCCTAATGCAAAAATTAATAATAAATTATTAAAAAAGATCTTACTGCTATATTTAGAACAATATAGAGAGTTTGTAGATTCTACCTTTACAATGATGATTTGAATAAAATTTTTATAAATTTTTTAAATCTGAATTGAGTTTCAAAATTAAATAAAAAGATTTTCTTAACAAAGTTAAAAAACATCAGATGAAATAAAATCTTTGAAAATTAGGAATTTTTTGAGAAATTAATTTTTATTTTTAGAATTTAAATATGTTAAAATCAAATAGACTTTAAAAATAACATAAAAATGATTTAAAGTATTTTCAAATTCCTTATAACGAATTATTAATTCTTGAGATATTTTTATTTGTTAATTATTTTTAAGAAAAGTCTTGATCAAATAATTCTTACATTCAAGATATTGGGATTAAAATATAAATAAAAATCAATTCATAAAATATAGTGATATAGAAGTCATTTATATTAAATGAATAAATAATTAACCAGGAACCCTAAAAATTGTATCGATTGATTCAGATAAATTCGATTTAAAATAAATCATAAATCTTTTTAAAAATAATTTGATTAAATTTTTTAAATAAACAAGCAATTCTTCGTTGCATAATTCTGAAATATTTTAAAATTACTATTAAAATTACCAATACGAAAGTAGGATTTAAAATAAAAATCAAAAAAATAATTTAAATTATAATCTAATAATAATTAAAATGACATTTTTCTTTATTTTTAAATATTTTTTTAATTAATTCAATTTTAAAATTGAGTTTAAAATTAAGTAAAAATTAAAAAATAAAGTATTTCGGGTAATAAATAGGTCTATATATCACATATTATTATTAAATATGTTAGATTTATTCAAAATTTAATATATATGGATTACTCTGAACAATAACGGTTTATAGTCTTCTAAAATCTATTTATTAGTTTTCCTTTGATTTTTACTTTCGCATTATGGTCAATAGAAAAAACTATCACAAAACTACAAGTTATCTTTCAATACACTCAAGACTTAATTGTTCAAGTATTATATCAAAATGATATTTAAAAGGGATTAAGTATGCAGTATAAATGATGTCTACATTTTAACGTAGTAAAATAATGAAGACACAAATTAATTGAAGTCTAATATAATAAATTTATTTAATTAGACTTTAAAGTAGTGAAAATATAGAAAATCTTGAGTCTGATTGTTCATAAGTTTATAAGACTAAGTAAATGTAGGCTAGATTTTTATTTTTTTTAACCCATATTTTAGATAAGAATTAAATTTAATTTGCAAATACTTTTATTCATGCAGTAATATTATTTATAAATGCTAAATTTCCAATTTATTGTATTTTATTAATAATTAGATCTTCAAAATTCTAAAGGAATAAAAGACTAATTATAGAGTTATCTACTCTAAGCTGAATATTTTCAAATATAAGGAATATCGTTTATCAATATTAAATTAATACTAAAGCTTTGCTATATTCAACTTCTGATGTTATTGTTCAAGATATGGAAGCGTTTGAATACCTGATTGACCCCTTCTTTTCTAGGTAATAATCTACAATATATTTAAATAAAATTAATATGATATTATTAGTATAAGATACTATTAAATGCTAAATAGAATAGTAAAGAGTGTCATCCAAGTTGCAATATTAAATAAATCTTCAACAGAAATAGTCAAGCTTTCTTATTTTTAAAACTGAAATTATCTTAAACTTTAAATGATAAATAAAAAATAAAATCCAGTTACTCTATCTTTATAATATAGTTAATGAGTAATCTCAAATTTAATTTAACATAACAACATTTAATAAAAACATCAATAAAACTTCGACGCATTTCAGAATAAGTCGTGACGTGGCAACTGTGATTCCTGGATAAGAATCTTGAAGTAAAAAAACTTCACAAAAACTGATCAGCCTCAGTATCACCTAGTCATCTTTACCAAGATGTAAATCACAGAGCCGACTTTACAGATGTGATCTACAGAGCTCGTGAGATTCGGCTCTGCTGAAGATCATATAAAAAATCTGCTGGGTCAACCGCTTTTGAAAACGTAATCCCTATCCTTTTCTCCGTTGTAGTTTAGAACCCATCCTAAGACAAGAAAATAACTTACCGTTGGCTTGATATAGTTTTGCCCACCTCATTTCGAAGGCTGAGCACCTCCTTAATCCTGCTCCCAATTACCTAGGAAGCCGAATTCACGCCAGAATAACTAATCTATGCAAGGATACCGTTATTGTGCAGTCCATTCGAGGAGCGTAGAAATTTATCAGTTGAACCAAGCCGACTGGCCTCTTATGCAATTAACCTGACAACCCCCTATTTACCCTCAGTAGGCTTTAGTGTAGTAGAAAGCTTTATTGAAAAGCGTCAGCTTTAGCTGACTAAACAATTAACTTTCTTATTTAATAATATCTTTATAATATAAATGTTTTAAACAATTGTTAATTTAAAAATGGATTAATTTTGATTCTTCATTTTTGGTTAACATAAGTGTTAATGATTGAAGTTTCTTGGGAATGATAAATTTGATATTTTGAAAAAGTCTTCTTTCTCGATAAACATTTCAATTGACAACACCTTGTATTTTATTAACTTAGGGTACAAAATACGCAAATAAATTTCTTAAAGTATATATTCTTTAAGACTTTTTTATTAATAAGCTCTCAACAGATATCCAATCATTGTATTGAAAGTTTTATAGTTTTATTGATTGAATCTCTTCGATGACTCTGCTGGCTAATTGGTACTCTCTATAATAAAAGAGTGGAGAGCATATAATACTATATAAAATCATATTTGTGCCACTTCTATGTTGGTTTTATAATTTATTATAATTGTTAGCGATCATTAGAGAAAGTAAAGAAATTAATGAAAGCTCTAAAATGTTTTGAGTACCAGAAAGTGAAGAGTAATATTAAATTTAGATTATTTATGTTAAATTTCTAGTGTGGATAAATAATCTATCGATAATCAATTAACTGAAGAGCATCAATAAACATAGTCACGCTAACATAATTGTATTGCACCAATCAGAGATTTAGAAGGAACTTCCATTTTATTATCATAATTAAAGATTAACTCTTTGCTCTCCTTCGTTTCTATAGAAATATGTGAGCAATTTATATGGATTAAATAATTATGAATATAAAAATCAATGATATGGTTAAAATGTTCGATAGTATAACACCTTTTGCAATGCTTGCTTGAATAAACTCACATTTAGTAAGTTTAAAAAAAATAATTTTGATAGGAAAGTGAACTAAAGAACCCAGTACTTTATCTGTCTAAATATTCAAGCAAAATTCATTGCGCTAATTTATGGCATTAAGGTTTAACTATATTTTTTATAAATGATTTAACAATGGAATAAAATAGTTATTAATTTTAATAATTAAATTTCTAATATTGCTAATATAATTGATTTGTGAAAATTAAATTGAATAAATATATATTCGTGGCTGTGAACTTTGTCAAAATCTAATACAATGGTACTAATTCGATAAAGAATTTAAAATTAGCTGTATTTGCCTTTTGGCAGTAACAACCTATCTCCTCCCTAGTGATAGATAACTCGACTTTTAATTTTGGCATAAAAATTAACTAAGCAAATCATTCAAAATTAATGTCGAGTTAACTCGCTCTAGGGATGCGTAAGGGTGGTACCGCCATAATAAAGTTCAGTTAATTTTGAATTCTATATCAAATAAGTACCATATTCAAAGCCGTAAAATCCCTTCGATAGTTTGATTGAGTTTTTTATTGATAAATGTAGCAATTAACGCATACTTTATTGTGGTTTTCTTATTGTTTATGTAGGGGGTTTATGGTTTAAATATTATTAATTTAATCGTGTTTATGAAGCGAGTTCTTTAAATATTTCACACAAACATAAGCTAAGTAAAATGTGGGATTTCTCTGAATTTTATCTTTCTAAGATGCTGTTTGATTGTCTCTATTGTAGCTTAATTATGATTACTTTGCTTTATGATAGTTTAGTAAGCAAGCTCTCTCATGCCTCCACTAATCTTTTATTTATCTAAAAATTGCTTGATCTTTAGCTTAAAATCTTTCTCACCCTTTCAGCTAAAGTGATCGTTTATTGGCATGTCACTCTCTATGATTATTGCTGCTATTCCTTTACATCCCATGTAGTGTCTCCGTATCTCCAATCTTCTCTCTCTGGGAAATATTCTGCAGTGCCTAATATATTTCCTAATGCAGAGACTTGGACTCTGTAAGCTCTGTTGAAATCGATAATGTATACTCTCTGAGGTTGATAATCGAGCATGATATTTTCTGGCTTTAAATCTCTGTGGAAATAGCCAAGTTTTTGTAGCTCTTCTATTCCTTCTACCATCTGCTGTACTATCTTGCAAATTTATCTTTGGCACCTATTTTCAAGATAAAAATTATCTGTAGACATGTCAATGAGGGAAGCCTAAAAGCTACATAGTCTCTTCCAAGCAAAATGGCATCTTGCTATATTAAATGCCTACACTATTAAAACTTTGCCTATTAAAGAGCATAATACTCATTCGCAAACCATCTAGAACTTTCAACAGCAAGGAAGTGATTGAATGGATAAATTTTGTACGCATATTAGTGATCCGTGATGATTCTCTTCTCTATTTTATCCTAAAGAGTGAGATAGCTTTCAAGGCAAGAATCTATGTCAATAATATTTAAGAGATGTATTTCTATAGTCTCGATTTTTACCATAATTTTATTGATTTCTGAGACTGGAAAATTATTATCTGCTTTCTTCATTTTGACTTACTTCTGTACCTCAACCCTAATAAAAGACTCTACTGGATTTCTTGATCTTCTTTTTTAGAGGAATATTTTTCCTGTTTCTTCATGAATGAACATAAAACTTTAATTGTGCTTTTTTTATAAATGCACTTTAAGGTCTCTTGAAAGAGAATAAAGCTTCTTACAAAACTCATAAATATACTTCTCATCCTTTTTTAATGCTTGAGATATAACCTTGGTATATCATGCTCTTTCTCTTTGAATTTAAAATGAAATCTCAAAGCTGGCTGGGTCAAGTTGTCATAAGAATGCTCACACTAAGTCCAAGCATCTCTAGTCTCTACTTTTTTTGATTGCTCTAATGGCAATCATTATAGGCTTGACCCAATTAATGCCGCTCTTCTTAAGTGGTTAGCGCACATTTTAGTTTGCTGATAAATTTAATTCTATTAATGATAAAACCCAGACAGGTATACTATATTATTGTAGGAATACATTCGAAATTGGGAAAATGTAATTAATTAAATAAATAATAAATTAAATTATTGGCAGTTAAAGTTGGCCAATTTGAACGATCTTGGGCTCATTCGATAGAGAATTCAAAATTAGCTGGACTTTATTATTGGCGGTACTATTTTATCACATCCCTGAAGCGAGATAACTTCACTTTAATGTGAGGGTATAGTTTAATGAATTTAGAGATGTTTAATTAAAGTGGAGTTATCTCGCTCCAGGGATGTGATAAAATAGTACTGCCAATAGTAAAGTCCAGCTAATTTTGAATTCTCTCTCGAATGAGCCCAAGATCGTTCAAATTGGCCAACTTTAACTGCCAATAATTTAATTTATTATTAATTTAATTAATTACATTTTCCCAATTTCGAATGTATTCCTACAATAATAGAGTGCGAGGCGATTTGTTAAATTCTTTGTTGAGATATAAGAAAATGAAAGATCAAAAATAACTGTAAATCGACAAATTTTATGAGTATATTTTAGACTTAAGTAAATAATAATGCCCCTAAATGAGATTTGTTTCTTTAGGAGGTCCTCCAAATTAAGATTTAACCTAATTTGGAGGTAAAGTTATTAAGCATTTTTTAATTTAATATCCTCCTAATAAAGTTTTAACCTTAAAAAATAACTCCTAATAAAGTTTGAACTTAATTTGGAGGACCTCCAGAATAATTAAACATTATTATGAGCAATTTAATGGAGAATGTTTGATAAAAATGGAAATCAGTCTCTAAAGCTTGGAGCAAGTTTTTAAATGCTTATCCGTAAATCTTTTTAAGCTTATCTTTAGGTAGACCTTCCTATTTAGTAAGATTTAAATAAACTTAGAATGGATATCCATAATTTTAAATTGCCTTAAAGTTACTAGAAAGAGAAAGCAAGATTGAGGTTATGAATGATGCAATGAAAAGAATTTAATCTCAAGATTTAATAGAAATATTTCGATGAATAGAGGACCTTTACAGATACTTGGTCTAGCAAGGTAAGTTTTACCTTTAACTAATTTGTTTACCGTAGCTGGATTGTTCTTGCCAACTCAGTAGGGAACTAAAATCTCATTCCTAAAAGCCTTACTTAGTGAAGATAAAAAAGTTCTTAAGACTAATAAAATCAGGATGATAAATATACTTAACTTTCCAGAAATATCAGTGGCAAATTTCTACGATGATGCTATGAGTGATCGAGATGTCGCTCTCTACCTACTTTCTAAGCTACATATCTCTAATAAGTTACCAGAGAGAAATATATTCTTTGGTGTTCTTGGAACTTTGAAGCCTGAGTACTTAAATGAAGTTATTTTAGAAGCTCATAAGAAACGCTACAGCATCTCTCTAGAAGAATAAGAAAAGTAAGGAATTAAAATCAATGAAACGTTGCTCTCGGAACTGCAGAAGAATACTCGATCTCAAGTAAGCTTAGATTTCTAACTTTATAGAAAAATCTGGTACTGCTATATATTTTATGAAAGAGCGTAGCAAATTAAACATAGAGAGAAATATTCAAGTCAAATATTAATTAAGTAAAAGACTCTTCAAAGATATTTAAAGGCCAGATGATATGAATATCGATTTAGGAGCTGGTTCAAAGAGGAAAAACATGGGAACAAGCAAGCCGTAAGAGAAAGAAAAGAAAGAGAATCCAATTCCATTTAAAAGCTCATTTTATATGTGAACTTATTCAATCGTTTAAATCTAGTACTTATTTATAAACATAAAATATCCCTTCTCACACAAACTTTAGTTTTCTCATCACTCACTCTCTGAGCAGCGCTCTTTATAAAGTCTACTGTATCTATCTTTAAGCCGTTAATCAAATGGTATAGTAGAAGTTTCTTGGAGTAGCCTTTCAATACGCCCAAGAGTCTTTATTCAACTCTATTCCATTAAAATGAATGCAGTAAGAACATTAAATACATATGTTATGTTTAGCCTTTCATATTCCTTCCTTGAGTATTTAGTTTTGTGCACTGATTAGTTATCTACAATCAGAAGGATTTCTTAATGAGCATACTTATCTCTAAGCTATTGCAAGAACTTTATTTATTGTTCAGTTATAATTGAAAGAGGGTGAATAACATAAAGTCTATTGCCCATTATTTTCAATTATTCAACCAATGATTGCATGAGTTTGAATCTTAATCTTTTGTCAAAAACTTCAATATTGCTATACCTCTTGTATCAAGACCTGGATTTAAAAGTATTGAATGTAAATACGGCTTCATCAGCATGGATGAACTTACTACCATGATTTTAAGCTTTCTGCATTTAATCATAAATATAATTTAAATTATTCTTATAAAATGGAACAAAAATGGTCAACCACTCTCTTAATGATATTGACTGTCCAGTAAGATATTCCATTATTTTTATAAATGTTAGCTATAGATTAAGCAGATATGCTGAGCTCAGGAAAATGGCGATAATAGCACAGCCCTCTAGGCAAGAGAGAAAATAGGCCAATACTTTAAAGTCTAATCATCGACAAGATATTCAATATGATGCTGCTTAAATTTCAAAGGTCTTTTTTGTTTAGATTTATGTTACTATCTCTTCAAATTCAATGCTAATAGAAAGTAAGACCTAGCAGCAGATTTATGGAGCAATCCTTGCTATAGATGTATAATTAAGAATAGGTTTGAGTTAGTTATAATACTCATCATATCCAAAACGTAACTTAAAAAGTAAATCTATATACTCACTGTCATCAACTGACCCAAACCTTTCTTATACATGCTTAAAATACGAATATTTAAACCATAAACCATAATAAAACCCTAATAAAGTATTCGTTAATTGCTACGTTTTATCAATCAAAAACTCAATCAAACTATCGAAGGGATTTTACGGATTTGAATGTCTAGGTTTGGACAAAGTTAACTGCCACGAATTTGATTTATATAAAAAATATTTATAATTTAATTTTCCCAACAATTATATTTTAGCAATAATTAACTTTGAGAAGCCTCATCGTTCAAATTAATTCTATAAAAAATGAAGAGCTGATTTTAGCTACTTCTTATTATTCTGAAATATTAGTTTGAAGTATATTGAATGAAAACTTTCTTAACTTGAGCGAGAAGAAGTTAATCAAATTTATTTATATTGAATTGTTAAATACTTATATATAGGTTGAATGGTACAATAGAATGATATCTAGAATATATTAAATTACAACTCCATCAGAGAATAGGAAATATTTTAACTTGTTATATCACAATAGCATAAAATATAGCAATAATTAAATAATAAAAGGGATGCCAATTAAAATTGACAATAAAGTACTATTTAAATCACATAATTTATTTAAAAGAATGTAAAATACTTATAAAAAAACAAAGAAATGCAGGTAATTTGAAAAGCAAAAAAAATAAATTTATTCAAAATTAATTAAATTATTATTTAAATAAATATATAAAAAATTTAATAAATTATAAAAATAATAAGATTCATTAATGAAGAGAAAAATATTTGTAAAAAGTTAATGAAAATGTAATAATGAGGTGTGATAAATATATAAAAGGATGCCGCAAAAATAGATCAGTAGTTTGATAATAAAGTTGAAGATTATGACTTTTTTATAGGTTTTATAGGGAATTCGAAGTCAGACTTGATAATAGTAAGCCAATCAAAGGATAGCTTTGACTGAAGAAAATCGCAAGAAATTCTATTTATTATGTTTGAAAGTTTTCCAGTTCTTTCTATCAAAGTGGATGACTAGCTAATGATGAGTAAGAAGTAAGATTGGAAGATAGGATAGCAGGATTAGTAAGATGCTGGTCATTTTCGTCGATGCTGGTGGTGACTATTATGATAGTGGGTGGTTATAGAAAAGTAAAAGAGTAGCAGTCTGTATAAGTCTATTTTACTCAAAATATCAGAATCTTTTAAAGATTTGCATTGAGTTTTGTCTTCAATTGCGTTTGTCTAATTTTTACAATAATTGGATTCAGATTTTTAGCATTTCTTTAACTCAAATCGACTACTTTTTAATATTTACTAAAAAATTCAAACACATCTGTACACTTTTAGTTTCAAAATATTTTTTTGGGTTGTATCTATTTGGATTATAAAATTATGTAGATAAAAGAATTAAAATTACTGATTCGAAATCCACTAAAAATAATTGTGTTATTCTTCAGTTATTTTTCAGAATTATGATTAATAAAAAGAAAAATAGATTTTAGATCAAAATAAAAGTGATACTTATAAAACATTATAAAATTTAAATCTTTAAAATCAGTTTCATCTCCTCCAATACCTAATTTTATATTTAATTATTGTAATATTATTACTTTATTGCTTTAGTATTATTATTGCCATGTGAAATCTCGGTTTGACTGCACCAGAAATCTTACCAGGCAGGACCACTAAAAAATAAAAAATTTATATGTATTTTTGGTAACTTACGTTTTTGTGAATTTACAGCCTCAACCAGCGTCTCCAAATATTTTTAAATTATTTAATTTTTTATTAATTTATCAATTCCTATTATTTTTCATAAGTATTCTTTAATGTGGTTCTATTTCTATATTAGAGGTTAGAGAGTTTTCGATTAAATTTACAAACTAGAGATTATGATCTTGATAAATACATAATCATTAATATTTATTATAGTTACTTTTAGCTTCAGAGTCGGCATTCTTAATTACGTTGATAATTTTCTATTACCCAGTCTTCTCGAATGGTTTTTATTATTTTGAAACATCTTATTATGGAGAACATCTCTATCATATAAGCATTTTACCATATAACTATATAATGATCCACATGGTTTATAAGAGAATATTAATAATATTAATTTGCGAGAATATTGTTAAGTAAGTTCAGAAAAAAGTTTAAGGAAGTATATTATAATCTCGGTTAAGCTAAACCTAAAAATCTACTTATTAGCTTTCATGACATCTAAATATAATTTTCTATTTATACAAAACAAAATACTTTAGTCAATAATACTATTTCGACTACTTCTTCTAAAATAATATTTTTATATTATCTAAATTAAAATAAATACTTAACTCATTTACTTCATCTATTTTACTTTCTTTAAATATCACATTTTATAACCCAATCCACTATTTAATCGCTCATGTATAAATTTAAATACTTATCAGAAATTTTAGTGATTGATGATCAAAAACAATTTGATTGAAGGTGTTTCTATTTTTACTCACGAAAATTGCTAATTTCAACTAAATAATTGTTTCAAGGTGAGATGTATTTCAGCTTGAAGAATGCTCCATCAAAAATATTTATTAAAAATAATGTTTCCATTCTATTGCTGGACTTCAGTCCCATTTAAAGACATTTTTTTAAACTTATTCGCAACATATAAGAGCAGAAGATGGCTTTGGTAAAACACTTATTAGTACTATTCAATATTAAAATTTATCTTCAATGTAATATAATTTATATTGTTAAAATGAGATTGTTTCGTGGGAAGAAGCTTCCTCCAAGATAACTTAGCGTTCTTAACATTCGAGAAAATCTTCAGTTTCATTTTGCTCCTGAATTTAGTGCTTATTGGTGATAAGTTTTTTATGTACTCTCTTAAGAAAGTTTCACGAATGTCCAGCATGAGTGAAGACTAAACTAAACTAGAATACTTGTAGCCCTAAGTAACTTCGGGCGAGAGCCTACAACTACGACTCTCTTATTTCTTTAACATTGAATTAAAATGTCTGAATTTGGTATGGCTTGCAATATGGGCAGTTCTGTTTTCGTGGTTACTGAAGTGCTAGGAGCAGCTTTGTTTATTGTAGCTCATATAATTAAGAAAAATTATGATAAAAATAAGAGAAATAATTATAAAACCAGGATCTAACTCTGAAGTTAAAAGTAGTCAGAGCCAATAAAATTAATTAAATAAAAACGCCTCAAAACAAAAAATGAAGATCGAGATAATAATGTCTCAAGTTAACAAGTTGATGATTTTGATATAAATATGAAAATAAAAGATTGACGAGCTAAGTTAGAAAATTACGTCACTTAAAATCTAATAAAGCAGAAGTCAACAACAACAAATGATGTGGAGAATATACAGAGATATGGATTTTTTCATATTTGCTCTTTTATTCTATAACATCTGAATATACAAATAAATAATGCATCTACATGAGGCATCTGGACTGTTAGGAATAGTAAAAGTATATTTATGGGTTATCTTTATGATGGATAAATATTCGGAGATGAAATGAGACAAGATACTTAACATTCCTCATATACACTTCTAAAAGACTAAAACTGTTTCTGTTTAAATTTTTGTAATAAAAAAACAGTTAATATTCCACTGGTATAAATAAATAACAAAGACTTGAATTAAATATATTATATTTGGATAAGGAAAGCTGTGTTTTATGCTTGTAAGCATGCTATTATAATTTAAAAATTTTAAATATGACACACACTAGAAAAACTACCAATTTTTGCGTTTTTTATTATTTAGTCACATATGTTTTAAAGGCATGGATTTCATTTTAACAGGGGTCTTAAAAAATTTCCTTGATGATTGGATTGATAAATTTATTATGAAACCAATAAATATTATCAATTGAATTACAACTACAAAGAAATATTAGCTGTAAATCTACATTATATCTATTTCTTATCTTTGATGTCACTAGCTAAAGCTATGATATTAAAAATGATAAAAAGCTGAGACATGGCATTGAAATTTGGCGGTCATTATATTTTTCATTTTATTATTTATGCCATCTTTGATTGTGAGTTGTATAACTACAATAGTTTACAATAGATTTAAAATGAATATCGGTTAGTACTCTGGTGTGCTTCTCATTATTTGAAATCTAGCCAAAAAAATTTAAATTAAAAAATTAAATCTAATATAAGGATCTAGAATTGTAAACAAAATAAAAGTATTGTTATTTTTATATGATTGGAAAGATTATGTTTATATAATGTTTAAATGTTTTTGGAATTAAAGAAAGACAAATACCTGAATAGTATAAATCATTATATTAATAACTTTACTTCATTAATATTGTAGTAGTGTATAAGATTGTTCTCTAACTTTAAAAAAAAAATACTTTGCATAAAGTTTTACTTTATAATTTATTAAATTCTTTTTATTAATTATAATATTTATAAATAAGAAATTTACTTGTAGACTCATAACGTCATCTTTGAGCTCCTAAAGTCAATACCCATTCTTTTGTTAAGATTTTCATTTAAAAAAAGCACTATATTGACAAGAAAATAAAATAAATCTGAACTCAAAATCTGTTTCCTATTTTTTTATTAAATTAAACGGAATGAAACAGAGCATACCCGATATTCTCACCCAATCTCATCACGATTTAAATTGACTATAGTAAACTCAAATACCCTATTTCTAAGATGTACTAGACATAACCATAAGGTTTAAACTCACTTAGATCCAATCAGCTTATCTATCGCAAGTTCCAAAACTCAGAGATAGGCGACAGACTTGGCAACAGAGAAAGATCATTCATTCCCATAATATGGTAACTACTAAAAAACTCAAAATATTCAAAGTATACCTGAACAAAGTGTCCAGCTCTCAACAAACAGCCACTAACACATCATAAACTTCCTGAAAAGCATGAAACTTAAGAAACAGCACTCTCTCAATCTCCTTTTTGAAGCATGCAAATTTCGAAAGAGGCAAATAAGGAATCACTCAGTCTCAATAACTTTTATTTTGAAATATTGAACACATCATTATATATAGGCATTAAACCTGAGCTATTTAGTCCCCTAAAGTAAATATACGTCACAGATCAGTTTCTTACCGATCTGACGAAATTATGTTCATAGGGTTAAAACTGAATATAAACCACACAAATATTAACTTCTATATTATGGAAGACTATAGTTGGTTGCTAGACCCAGCTAACATATGACATGAAAGCTAAAAACAACCACCCACTTTACCCTCAACTCAATCGACACGTTTGCTAGACTTCATTAAGCACTAAGAAGCAGAAAAACAGTCGATACCTAGTAGCCAACATTAATAAAGTTAGAATAGTAAAAAGATACGACTACTTTCATTAGTACAATATAAAACATCTAACCTAAACACCAACCCAAGAAGCCGGTTTCTAATGGACCCACTCTGAATTTAATCTTTTCCTTTGTTACTAAGAAACCTTATTTCATTAATATGGGTCAAACTGAGATAGGCTTAGGCTAAAATTCCCAAAAAGCAATGTCAAAGGACTTTCGCTTTCTTCTAAACTTGGAATCTAAGAACAAGATATTCTCTCGCAAAGAGAGCTCTTACTCTCTAATTTTAAAAATGAAACTTTTAGAGAACATACTCAAGTGAAAGTTAGGTGGTCACCTAGAAAACAATACAAAATAAAAGTAGAGCCAATAGAAATCTATCAAAAAAACTGCATATAATTCAATCCTAAAAAGGAAGTTAACAGAAACTTTACGAAGAATATATTAGGGTTAGGGTACTAGGCCATGTAAGAAACTCTCTGATTAATCAATAGCAACAACAAGAAGAAGCCATTAAAAAGACCCACCTAGTCGTAACAAAAGCTTCAATAGATTAGCTATTCAAGCAGTCTTAATAAAACGACTCAATCGAGTGGGAGGACTACTGAAAAAGAAGTCTGATGATATTGATGTTGACGACCTTAAGAATTACATAGACCCCGAACATAAATAAAATAAAAATCAAATGGTATAGAAAGTGTTTTATTTGAATAAAAATTAACACTTAATCACTTGTAAAAGGGCTTAATCCTCAAGACTAATTTTATACAAGGTATTTGAGGCCTAGACGTGATTCAAATTTATTAATATTATTATTATTTTTCTATTCTTTTATAAATTTTTCATAAAAAACACTTGACTGACTATAGAATAAGATTAATCTGGGCTCTGAATTTTATTCTATTCTTTTGTTAAGAGTTTAGATGCCTCCTCAAATCTGAAATTTACAAATTTTTTAGGATTCAAATATATTTATTGATTTAATTTATATATTTTTAATCTAATTTTAACTATATTTTTATATTTAATATTTTTTGTCAAATTTATATTAAAAATAAATTTTTAAATACAATTTTCTATACTTTATTAATAATTATAAAATTTATTAATTAAAATATCTTGATTTTTAATTATTTATTAAATTCTTATATTTTTATTACTAATTATTTTTAATAAAATTTATTCTGCTTTATAAGTAATAACTTCTGCATGTTTAATTCTTTTAATAAAATCAATCCTATCATTGTATTTTAAATTAATAAATCTTTACCGATGGTTTCTGTATATTTGACAATATTAGATGTCCTCTCGTTTTCTACTAAGTATAGAATCTTCAAAATGGTTCAACTCAGAAAACAGGTTTTGGAATTACAAACGAATAAACTTCTTTATTTTACTTTGATATAGCTAGTGGATAAATAACTTCTATGGGGTTACAATAAAAAAATACCTTCTAAGATTCGATATAAGTATGGATAGTAGTCATCTTTCTCCTTCTTATATAATCAACATTTTTAAGAAGACTCTGTTAACTTGACTTTTCAAATCACTTTTGGAAAATTGAAGTAGGAACTCTCAATTTTGTTTCTTTTACCAAGTAAGTCATTCCTATATATGATAAGGAAAGCCTTAATGATACCTGAAACCCAATAAATTATACAACTTAGTCCTAAATAATCTCTCATTCAGGTAGATTACTTGATGAACTCTATCAACATGTCGATTTTACTAAATTTCTACAAACCCCTCTTCCTGAGAGTGTGCTAAAGTATTATAGAAGTTTTAAATAAATACAATTCATGAAAAGTAGCTGCATAAAAATCAATATCTAAAAAACACTACACTTTTTAATTATTATAATTTCAAATAATTGCATTATGAGTAATTTTTATAATTTAATGTATTAGAAAATTATAAAATATAAAAAGCAATAATTATGCAAAGATAAAATTAAAAATAAAATCAAGTCACAAATCAACCTATAAAATTATTATCAATATATATATATATATAAATAAATATATTCATTAAATATCTCTGATTATTAAATCATTCTTGAAAAATATATCAAGCCATTATCCTTCATTAATAACATAGATTATAAAATTAATAAATAATTATAAAAATTATATTTTTGTTGTTGTATTAATGGTAATATAATTGCAATTCAAGAATATAAACATTTAACTGAAAGAATAATTCTTGTTTTTAAATAAATTTTAACATATTATTAAGAATTTATTTCGTTAACAAGTTGAAGATATTCTTGTAATTGAATTTTTATTATTTATTAATTTTTTATTCCTGATCCAAAACTGGAACTTTTGTACAGGTGGAATTTCATTTAATTCAGGAACCGTTTCGCAGACCTGAATTTAGAAATATTTTTGATTTGAGGGGGTATCCAAAATTATAGTTAATATAAATGACTAAATAATTCGACAGGAACTGAAAGCTAATTCAAATATTATATCTGCTCAAAATTTTTCCCATTTGAGAACCTCATACACTATTTTCCTTGATATCATCCATGAAACTCTTGTATTAATGATTGAGTGCTCTTGAAGACTTCTAAGAGTAATTTGCCAAGAAAATAATATGCATCATATCATTAGCTAGAGGCAATTGTTTTTTATTTCCTATTTCAAAGCTCATAATAAACTCAAAATTTATAGTTTGAATAGTCTACAAATAAAATAAATGGCTTAGTTATTAAAAATAACAACTCTTTTTATCATTCCCATAGAAGAAATCTTAAATTTAACAAGATTAAAACTTAGTTTACTTATTATTTGCTGAGTAGACCGTATTTATCAAATCCTATAAAGTTAGTGTAAGTTTATTCTTCATAAAAACATATTACCCAAAACTAGTATTTCAATCGCTAAAAGTTTCTATAGAGTTATTAATGAAGTATCAAAAGTTGTTATTTTCTTATGAATTTAAATAAAGCTTCAATGATTAGCCATATAGAAGAGGGAACTTCAATTTGAAGTCATTAACTGTAGATTTATTATTTCATAATAAATTTAATCGAGTCTAAGATTTAGTAAATTCAGCAATAGATTGAATTTTTATATTCATCGCAAAGTATTTTTATACTTCATTTGTGTAATTACAACTAATTAATACTTATAAATTTATATGTTTGGAAGTTCTAAATACAAGAATAAAATAAGGGGAGGAATAATGATATTAAATAAAAAAATAAATAAAGATTGAAATGAAAAGCACCGTTTTATTTAATAAGTTAATTATAATGAGAGCAGGAGCAAATAAAAATAACGCCTTGAAATTGAATTAAAATTGTCTTTATTATTAAATTAAATGTGATAGGAGTTTTAGGGCCAAAAAGTAATTTGATACTAGAAGTTCATGATAATATCAATAACCTCGTGGGTGTAGGTATGGCGATGAAGATGATGTCCCAATATTTTGGATGAAAAATATTTCAATAAATATGGCATAGACACCATAAACATTAGCAAAATCGAGGCAACTATCAACACTCACTCCAAAGCTATAACAAATAATGTAAATGCAAACTCAATTCAAAATAATTTACAAAAATATCTGGAATCAAATTAACAAAAGCCTAAATACAGCTCACATTAGCATAGCATAAATCCAAATAAAAAATTTAGATTGAGTAACATAACGAGAATAGTAGCAATAATAAACATTATGATAATGCTGATTAATTTGAAGTATGTGAAGATGATATTGATTGCTAGAATGAATTCTCATAGAGTTAACTTATTTAAATGTCTAGATTAAAGAGTAACTCCCTTGATAGACCTAAGAGCTTTGGCAATTTAAATGAAACATAAGGATATAATTAAGCAAGTACTTTAATATTTACTTTTAAATATATTTATATATATATATATAAATATAAATTATAAATGAATTTAATAAGTAAATCTTACAAAAAATATAAGTTAATAATAATTAGATCCAATTATTTATATAATAAATATATTAATCCAAATTAATTTTAGAATGGCAAAAATTTCGTCGCAATACCAAATCCCAGATTAGTCTAACTATGAGCCTGCAAGATTAATCAATAAAGCTACTAATTAATTTAAAATTGAATTTATATAGATATAAACGGCTAAAAATGGCAAAGTTTTGCTTCAATTTGATGATTGGAATCACTGTGAGAAACTAATGCCTAATTTAAACTCTTAAAGTTTAGACCAAATTTTTCTTGCCCTCAGTTTAATATGATGTACTGTGAGATTTAGCCATCCTAGTGAGATCAGAGAAGAGGATATGAAATTCACCAGAGAAATTTTTCAATGTTCTGAAGAGTCAAAAGACATAGTATTAAAACATATGAACGAATTTAATATTTCAAATTGTTATAGAAAATTCATTGAATCAGTAGGATTGAGCATCTCGACTTAAAATTTGGATATGTAATATCTTAATCTTAGGATTCATCAGATTAAGTAATTTAAGTTGACAAAGATCAGATTAATTGGAAATACTAAGCGCCAATTTTTTGTTTAAACTTTATTTGTAAGCTGAATTAAAAATAAATTATTTAAAATAAATGTAATAATAATTAAATTAATTAAATAAATAAATTTAAACAAGGACACAATTATTCACAGTAGGTTTTTCTTCAGTATTTATGATTGAATAAAACTTAACATTTTGAATATATTAGTATAGATTCGAGTTAATATTGTAAATTAAATTATTCCTGGAATAAGAAATATTTGTTTATTGTTTAGGAAATTTATAAAAATCCATTGTTTAAATCAATACTTTCCTTTTATGTATAAAAATTCTTTAGGTATTTTAATAAAATCATGCATAATAATTAATTTTAAGAAAAGGTATTAAAATATGAAGTCTATCTAATTTTTATACATTTAAAATACTATTTTTTGAATCGATAAATTTCGATTGAATTTTCATATGTCTACTCCATAATATGTTACATTTATCCTTTATTTTGGATAATTGAGATAAAAATAATAAGTTTTGCCATAATAAAATTAACTTTGAAGCGAATTCTTCCACTTCTCCAAAGGATATATCAGATTAATATAAAGTATTCATATTGCCAAAACTCTCCCCAAAAATTCATGAATTAATGAATTTAACGAATAGGTAACTGGACTTTGTTAAAAATTACGCATTCAGTTTTTATTCTAAAAAATAAGAAAATACAAGCTTCAGAGGTAAGAGCACGACGAAAATCCGAAAATTAAGTATAAAAATCTACTTGATTGTTTAAATATAATAAGGCACTATCAAAAAGGGTCAAAGACCTAATATTACATATAAATTTATAAGTATACCTTCATGCTTTAACTACCATACTCTAAATATGTGCAATTTCAAATGAAATAACATTCTAAATAATTCATTGAAATTAATCTCGTAATAAAAGTTACAATATCGAGATATGCAGAACTAGGATATCTAAATCGTACTAAGAGGAAATAAATGACGAAGAAAAATGTCTTTGCAAAAGCTAAGGTTAGTGTCTAGAAGCATTCCATTCTATTATTGCTAAAATATAATTATAAATTTAAAATCACACAGATCCAAATTTGATTGATTATTGTATTACTCGCTTGGAATATAACGGATAACTAAAATAGTAGAGTGGAAAACTTTGATAAAATATTAATGAAATGGCATAGAAATTAAGAAGTTAAAAAGTTCTAGAGGGAGATTTACTATGAGTAAATTGATAATGAAAAGCAACTTCTTGAAAATCATGGGTAATTTAATTATTGAAAAATCCTAGAATTTAGTGTTTGATAGTTTATAAATGCTTTTCTCAGTTCCATCATCGGTAGTTTCGGATCATAAAGTTAGAAAAATGCCATTTTAAATCAAAGATCATGCAAAGGGGGATTCAATATTAATAAATATTCATTCAATGTTTACTATAAATATAATTATCCTTAAGAAAATTTAAATGTGTCATAATAAACCCTATGCCCAAAATTAATCACTAAAAAAGACTATTTTCCTGTCAAGCACTAGAAAAACTGTTGTAAGAGAGAGAAATCTACAGGAAAGATAAAAATTAGGAGAAAAGTCACTTTAACAAAACTAGAAGAGCAAGAATAAAACTGATTAATTAGATCATGCAGTGAGAGTGATGGAGTCATAAGTGAGACAGAAGGAGCAAGAGTACATGCTAGCTACTATCAAACTATTATTAAACTTAATATTAATTAATAATATATATTAAGCTTATTATTCAAACTTAAGGAGCACAAAAGAACCATCAGACATAAGCAGTTAAAACCAATCATGAAGTTAAATCCATAAAAGTATTGTGAGAGTCTAGATTGGGAAAAATGAGCATTATATTAAGTATTCATCCCATAGTGAGGTTGAGTCTAAAGTAATAGAAGAAATCAGAATATTTTAATAAATTACATGTATATTTCCATGAACCAATTGTAAAAATTGTTATGTCTATACAATTACTATGGTTGCATTAAGGTAATTATATTAATTAATGAAAGACTATAAAGATAGCAGCAACAATGAATTTGAAAACGATCACGCAATTAGTATCTTAGGAAACATCATAGAAATTGAAAGAGAATTCAAAAATGAAAGCTCTCACAGAGACCTTATAAACTTAAATTCCTATGTTTTACTGCTAGGATTTAAATTTAAGATTCTTAGTTATATAATAAATATGTAAAATAAGTTTGGCAGTAATCAAGGACTTTAATGAATTAAAGTTTTTGACATGTGGAGTGGAATAATGCCTGAAGGATTGGGATCAATTTAATACACATGCGACTAAACAATTGAAAAACACATGGCATTCTACATTATAGCCATCACTGATAAGAGAAAAGACATCATGAAAATACTATACTTTAATATTTTTTATTTCATCATGCAATAGAGACTTGATGGTCTTTGGTTTAATTATCTCGATATTTGTGTATGTAATATAATTAATTGGTGCTTAATGTATTTAAAAGTAATTTAATTAAAAGCTCTCATTATATATTAAATCAGATATTGTAGAAATGATCATCATGCGACAGTAATTCAAATTGTTTCACTGTGTGAATGAGTAAACTCAAACTAAATTTAACATATCACTGTTTAATACTAAATTCAAACCATCAATCTTAGTCGTGACGTAGACGTATCTAAGTGAGTCGATTTGTCAATCCGTGACGTGGCAGTCTTGAAGACACAAAAACTCCGAAAAACCTACCCGCTTCACCCCAAACAGATATGCATATGAGGCAAGAGCCCGTTTACCAGCGGTATTTCTACCTAACTGGAGGTGGGAGTACCCCCGCAGAGCTCGCATAGATCTGCTTCTTGTAAACAATTAAGGAGGAGTTGGTGAAAACTCTTACCAGTCCCTCAGCTGCTGAGAATGTAGTCTCTATCCTTTCGCTATGGTAGCTTCATTAACCCGACCTGGTGTGGGAGAAAATACATTTTCGTTGACAATTGTTTCACTGAAGAAATTGATAAATAAGTATATAACAACTAGATGAGTAATTGGCAAATAGAACATTAAGTTTACTACTCATCACCCTAACCGTCTTTTCACTATTGAAAACATTGACAAGAACGAACTATCCTATATGCACAATCTGACTGTCAAGAGTCAAACAGATAAGTAACAACAAGACTTCAACCCTTAATCTTATCATTTATTAATCATTAATATCTCAGAATAATTAGCCTTATTCTGGCATTTATATTCTAGCATGAATCCTCTAGTTAAAGGAAGCTGCTAAATAAATCAAACTAACAGGGGTTTATTAGCTTCAGATTGATTGAATACAGATATAAACCCCAAAACCTAAGCTCATCAACTGTACTTTGCTTTTCAAACTTCAATAACTAGCAAATCCAAATAAATATTTTAAATAAAGGGAATAAATTTGGAATAATATAGTTTCAAATGTGTTAATAAAATAACTATAGTTGTTTTTGAAACAAGAAGAAAAAACATCATTAAGACATTATAGAATTAGAGCTAGTCTACTGTATTATTTAAAGTCGATGATAGCAATCTCTTGGTAGATACTAATGGAGGAATCATTGAGCATTATATTAGTATTTAAAGCTTGTCTTCTATGGCTCTAGATAAAATAGTCCATTATTATTTTAATAAAATTTGTTACTGCAATTTAGTCAGAGTAATTAATAGCAACATTCGATGATCGCTAAAAAGGTTATAGGGTCACTTTAAATCTGAATTTTAACTGTTTCTTATTGTAGGTAAGTTAAAAACGAGCTTTATAAAGTTTAAGATCACGGCAGCAGGTTTACCCGGATTTAGTAATTTCAGACTAAGCCCGATGAAATTTATATAGCAATGTCTTAGTAAACAACTTGACTCTTCAGGCACACATTAGAATTGAAATATTTTCCTTGCTGGTAAATTAAAAATCGGCTGGAAGCCTCAGAAACAAAAAGTAATTGCTGTTGATGCTCATCACACTTTGAATTCTATGAATTTATAGACGATCAAAAGAAAAAGAAGTAAGAGAAGAAAGCAAAGAATAAGGAAGAAATGAGTATAACATATAGTGAGATGCTCATTAAGTATGATAAGGTCAGCAATGGCTTCATCATTAATTAGGAGTTTATTGTTATGATCAATTAATATTAATACTTTACAATTATCAATCCTGGCTATGAATGTACCATTGGAAGTAAAGAATGATACCTATTTAAAATAAGACATTTATATCAGAATGATGTTAACTTCTAAGTGATTTATTGTTCAAAACCATTTAAAATAATATATGGGAATTTATTAAAAGATTATCATAAATTTTATAATATCTCTTAATATAAATAAAATTACTTAGTCAATTTTATTGTTTAAAATAGATTTAGATACAGATAGTAAGTTAAAAATATATGAGTTACAACTTATTATAAATTTTTCCATTTTATACAATTCTTTTGTATAACTTAAAATAGCATGAATAAAAATAACAGAGAAAAATTGGCAACTGCAATTATATCAATATATAAATAAATCCTAGAATTATGATTAATATTACTTTTTAGAAATCAAAATTTTATACATAAATCTTATCATAATTTGCTTAAAACTCTCCTCTATTTATAAAAACTTTATACAATATTTTATTTGTTTCTTCTTTGAACCTATAAATTACTTAGTATATATATATATAATTTCTTAGATTTATATACTAGCATTATCATAAGACTTTACAAAACTTTGGTTGGATTTAGTTGTGTCTGAATAACTCTATTTAACTTCTCAAATTTTATAGAGCTCCAAGAGTATCATCAGATTCTTTACCGTCCTGTAATTTCTACCTTACTTTTGAATCTTAAGTTGCCAAGGTGTCTACTAAACTTTACAATAGATTATTGCCACTAAGGATGGCTTAACTTAGTCTTGTCCAAGTCTCTAAGGTTATTACAGCTGAATATTATTATTATTATTATTAACAGAGATATTTTATGCTTATTATGAATTGATACTAAGCTACACTTTTTATTTTCTAAGAGCCATAGGGGCTTTTAATTTTGGTTATCTAGATCTTTTAGTTTTCCTTAATGGATCAAAGATCTTCATGAGTCACAAGTCCTTCCGAGAGGAAAGTATTCACGTTTTGACTTGTGGTTAAGTTGTTAATATTGGCAGTCTGTTCGGTCTGTTCAGCCTATTGATTATATAATAATATAATAAATACGAGTTACCTTAGTATATTATTTCAGTATAGAAATGCTAATTACAGCTGATATTTCTTTCTATTCATGTAATTATATATTTCCCTCAGTAAGCATTACAACCTAACATGTTACTCTCCCATTTTAAATGAGAAGAGATTAAATTCCCTCTGCAGTCATAAAAATAAAAAGAAAATTTGATAATTAATCAAAATTATATGTGTTAAATTAAACTACCAAAGTAAATCCTCTTAAATTTACTGAATGCAGAAGTGAGTTAATCACTGACAATTAAATAATATTTTACTAGGTTTATATAAGACTAATCTGCTTCTTTAACTCAAAGAAGAAAGAGAACTTTTAGGTGATCAGATTAGGAATCTTCAATCTAAATAAATATTAATATGTGTTAAATATGATTTACATTTAATTTCAAAATTAATTTCCTAAATTTAAATTTATTCAACAATATAGAATATTTATTAACAACGTTAAATTCATGAGTTAATAATTTTGAAAATTGTTTGTGGTAGAGCAAGTCATTTGATTGTAATTGCCATTGTTGTCTCCAACACCATATTTAAGATGTGGATGTCATGAAGCTTCAATTGTATTTGTAACCAAGCCTTAAGCTAATTTGCTTGATAGTAACTGCTATCGCTGTGACATCTGATGAGTTCCATGATTCTAAGAAGCAAAAATTATAGGAGAAAATTTAGAATCTTGATTGAATTAAAGAGGCACAGAATCATTTTAGTCTAATTGTCCATCATATTAGAAGTATAATTAGAGATATTTGAAATTTATATCTGAATAGCATTAAGCCAGCATCTTAAGCAACATGCTACTTATTATTGATGTTGATATTTATTTGAGCTTATTTTCCTTTGAAAATTGGAGCACCTTTTCATTTTGTTGGATTTAAGATGATGAGCATGAGTTTGAATTCCTCAAAACCCGTACTATTTCCAGCTGTTAATCCTACTAAGTTATTGGGATTCACAATTCTGGGATTGTTTGTTATATCTTTTCTTTATGAGAATAGTTTGTAATACTAAACTAATGGGTTGTTAGTATTGGAGATGGTTTAATTTGATTAATAATTGATTGCTAAATTTGCATGTTGCTTTACTGCAATCTGTTGAAGCAAACAGATTGCGACTTGGCAATGAAGTTCCAAAAATTATATGTAGTCATCAAGATATTAGTTTGAATATTCATCATAGGTTTTTATTTTTGAGGTTAGGATGCTTGCCCTACTCTTACTTATTTAAGTGTTGTCTCTTTAAAAATATTTTATTGACTGTGGGGGGCTTCTGCTCATATCTCTGCAGCTTTAATATCCTGATAGTTTTGAGATCATAATTGCCTTGCCTTTTATATTTTGATTAGTACTACATCTCTCTTACTATTGCTAATATTCTTAAACATTATTTTAATCTTTCAGTACACTAATAAAAGTTTACTTTTCAACATCAGCATTGTAATCATAACTAATAAAGTTCATGATGAGCTTTTGCCGATAAGAGGTTTTTTTCCCATTTTTAGGATCAAAGGTATCTAAGAGAGGATCCTCCTCTCAAATCTATCAAAACTTTCAGCACTTATTTCTGATATAAAATAAGGTGAGTGAGGCGCCCTCTCTTGTCTTAGCTTAGTCCAATTGATACTTTCTTAAAAGGAAAATAATTTATTTATAAAATCCTTTTCTTTCAGGCCTTATTTCAGAATAAACTATAAGCCTTTAGAATATGTGAGTCTCTTTGGGGCTTAGACTTGTTTCTGGAAGTATAACGAAGGTTTTTCTCTCGTGAAGAATTTATATTTTAACGAGTAATTAATAGTTTATCTGAGAAAAATGGTGGCTAACCTAAAATCATTTTAGTATTTAATTCCTTTCTTAGCAATTATTAAATTTTTGATATTTTAATGAAAATCATTTCGACAAAATATTACACCAACATTCAACCTATCTACAGTTTATCAAAGCCATTTTATCCAAAGAATTTATGAGCTATATAATCAGGAGTTGCGACAATTGAAAAAGTTAATTATTTTGAACCCATGTATCCAAATTTTTTGAACTGATTTAAATTTATTGAAATTCTTTGAGAACTCACTTTTTATATGCTTTTATTTATTAAGAAGCTCTATTTAAAAAAATAACAAAACCGTGAGAAAGTAAAATAAATAATAATTAAACTTCTATCAAATTAATTTCCTGTAGTCCGATCTCAACATTTTTTCAATGATCAAAATTAGTCAAATAAACATGCTAATCTTATCCAGCAAAATATTAAACTTCATCACCTCATTTATGATGTAGAGGTGTTATTTTAATTTTCATCAAAATTTGGAATTTTTATTGACGGTAAAAAATCACCTCCCACTGGTGATAAAATCCCGTCGCAACTTTAATTTCAGGAAAATGCTAAAACTAGTCAAGACTTTTATTTTGCCAACGTTATCACTAAAACAAATATTCAAGGTTTGAATATTTGAGAATACTTATTAAGCTTAGATGCTTTTTCCAAACAAGAATAATAAAAAATACAACATTCTTACAATGTTTCAGCAAATGAGTTAGAAAGACCAGATTTTGTTTTAAGAGCTGCAGATGCTTGCATCACAAGGACCTATATAATGTAAAAGTTTTGTCTGTAATTTCTGCTAATCAGAATATAAATGCCATAAAACAAGATAAAATCACTGGAGTAAACCTAATAAATGCAAACTTTTACATAAAATTTAAAGGGCAGAGGAACTTCTATAAAAGCTTGAATGCCATGGATGCAAAAGAATTTTCAAATAATCTGATCACTGTAAGACTCATATGGGTAACTGTCATCTTGTGGACAAGACTAAGATTATTTCAAGCTAATTTATTTTCGAATAAGAACAACTCGAGCCAAGCAATTATGAAAAAATGAAGCTTTAAAAGCACGATAAAGACCCAAATTTAAGTGAACTTAAAATTCCAGAATTTATTTATGAGATAAAAGGAGGTTACATTTGTAGTCAATGGGAGTTGTATTTTTCAGATAAAATGGCAAAAGCAGAACCAATAGTATTACAAGTCGATGTTAGAAAAGATTATTTTTGGGAGAACTTACATAAAACTATGCTTAAATTAAAAGGTGGATTATTTTCCATAGTTGTTGAAGATAATCTTTGGAAAGGGTAAAAATCAACACCCTATTCATATTTACCAATACACAGATTGAAACAGATACCTTTATCTTTAATTTAGGAGCAAGGAATCATATTTTATTGGACACTTCACAACTCTTAGAAAGATGGTGCAAATCAGTTAAAATTATTTGGATATTTAATTAAAAAGATTATTAAATGGGTAAAGCTCACACCTAAAAGAAATTTGATCAATAGTGTGCATCCAGAATATTCAATAGAGTACTGCCTTGTTTGAATAAAAGGCAGCATTGAATCAAAAATATTAGATTTAATTCCTACAGAAATTGAGACTGTAAGAAAGTAGCATTCCGAGAAACCAAAAGAATTCTGGGATATTATTGACCAAACTTTCCCATAACAGTATAGGTTGGAGATATTTACAAGGTCTCACCCTGATAAGCCTCACACAGTACATGTTGGCAATGAAATAGTAGGAGATACTTAGATGACAATTTTAAATATTTATTGAATTTTAATTTAATTAATTAACTTTAATTTTAATATTTATAAATTATAAATAATCATTGTTGAATTAGCTAATGCTTTTTAAAAGCTTAAAGTTAAAGAATTTATTAGGTATATTTTAACTTTTTTAATTCTAAATTCATGTTTTATAAATTTCTATAAATGTTAGATTTTTTTGTTCAAAAGTCAAATTCATTCCATAAAAAGTAGAATGCTTTTAATTTTTCAGGAACAAATATCAAATTTTTTTTTGTAGTATTGCATCTTTAGCAAATTTAAGACAGCTGTAATAACAATTCTACATCCAAGAAAATTTCTTGCTTTGGATACTTTGTGTGAGAGTTTTTATAAACTCCTCCTTACTTGTTGATTAAGTAATAGGATTCTAATTCTTCTTGATTACCGCAAATAGTTTTTCTATAGGAGCCATTTTGAATTGATAAGGTCCCAAATATAGTACAGATATTTGATAAAGTCTTAATTTTTGGAGTGTAATAACACTTTTGTGGTATGTAGCATTATCTAATAAAAAACAGTGTTCATCCTCCACTGATTAGAGCATTAATCTAATTTTTCAATTATTTATAGTAAAAAGTAAAGAAACGTTGTGGTATTGTTTTTTCCAATGCTCAGTGTATAATAAACTCTACCATCACTAAATCCGGCTGCAATCATGTTAACTCCATAGTATCTTATTAATTAATCATTATAGTTGCGGTCTCCCTTCATGCTCCAGGCTCTCCTTAAATAACTTTAGCTTTATATTCCACTCTCGTCAATGTTAATTATTAATTTATTTTAACACATAAAGTTTGCATAATGGCTGGCAGCAAGTTATCTTTGCTTCAAACATTCTAAGTTATTTGATCTTTTATCAATGTGATATACTTTCTTATAAGTATATCCAATTTCATTTTTAATAATCTTTCAGATTTTTTATAAAGGTACCCTGAAGTTCAACATGATGTGCAAATGATTTTGAATTTACTTAGCAGATATAATTTATTGCGAATTTTACCTAATTTTACTAATAGCATTTTCTATTAACTTTATCGAATAGATTTTCTAATTTTTAATATTATTTTTCTTTCTTATGGCCTTATCATTCCTATCATCAATAGCATTGTTAACTTAAGAAATGTTGAATTTAAATCTTTTCATTAATTATTTTTTGGTACATCCATGATTGAAGTATAAATGCTTAATAAGCCTACAAACACAAGAGATCTATTGTGTGAATCTAAATAATTTATTGGATCATTAACAACTCTATAATAAAAATAGGGAGGGTTAAAATAAATTTTATAATTACTTACACAAGAGTTATCTGAATGCTGTTGGATGTCTGAATTAGGAAAATTGAGGGGGCTTTCCTTATGAACTTACAATTAAAATTCATTATTCATCGCATTGCTATTCATGGACCTCCTTTAACTAAGTCTTGGATTAGCAACAGAGAAGCATTAATTTACTCGTCACTTAATGCGCTCGTTTACTTATTTTCCCCATCCATAGTATTCACAATTCTCTTGGGATCAATAATTTAGGTATTAAATTTTTAATTTTCTATGTTGGGTAATACTCTCGCTTCTAATCTCTGAATGTGAGAGATTGTTAGAGAAATTACCTTTTAATTATTAACTTCAATGTCACCAGGAGACATCAAGCAAGTTGTTTTACTGTAAACTAACTCATCTTAGTTATTCTCATCATTCACAGAGTCTTAAAATGAAACCTCATCTTCCTCATCTTGTGACTGCTATCTCTAATTGCTTGAATGCAAAAAATCTCTTATGTCTGATTATTTAAAGTTCTGAGGATTAGACTTCTCCATATTATATATAAATAATTTTTAAGTTTAATTTAAAATTAATACTATATAGAATAATCATTGTAGGGCAATATAAAATAAAAATTTAAGTGAGATTAAAACTCTCACAAACTATAACAAATTATTATCTCAAATATATTAATTAAACTTAATAATAAAAAATAAAAGTATTTATATTTAATAAGGCACGATGAACAACAATCTGTAGGGCGTTCATGTTAGTGAAGTTAGATCTAAAATAGGTTCTAAGAAAGAACTCTACGACTTTTTGACTTAAGAGTGTGGGGCATACTTTCCTAAACTCAACTGCTCTAATATTTACTTTTTTAGAAGTATTCTCACAGGGTAGAAAGAGGTACTATAGTTTGTTAGACTTTGTTATAGTTTTTGAAAAGAAGCGATGTGATTCTTTCTGCTATCCCCCAGATTGAGGGATTTACTGCTGACGATTTTTTATCGTATGCTGAAGACAAGCCCTCAATATTGAAGTATTTGCCAGATTAAATGGATTGGCTCCATTTATATAAAAAGTGGATCACTGATATTCTCTTGACTCTTGACACTGAAGGAATTAACTAGATGATTTTGAGAGCCAAGGAATAAAGACGAGCTAGGCTAGATAATTTACAAAACAATATAGTACACATGATGCCCTAATTTTTAGATGCCCTCAACAATTCAATTAGTTACAGTGGTAAGTCAAGTTTATGCTTTAACTCAAATTTAGTAAACAAGGGTAGATCTGCCTTCTTATTAAAACAAAGTACTAAAAGAAAATCCAGGCAAAATAACTAGGAAGAGTAGAAAGCTAGTCTCCACATTGGGTCAAAGTCTAAACACAAATTTATGGAGCAAAACCAACGGGTAAGAGACGAAATGAATGACTTAAGAGGTTAGATAGATGAGCTTGTCAATTATAAGTAGCTCGTGATTCAACTTCACGATGGTGGAGTCATTGACTAAGAAGGCAACCTATTGAATTAGCAACCTATTCAATAGAATAATAACTTTATGATTTGGGACAATTAGCTTTTAGGTTTGAAGGTTATTCTTATTTAGCTTAACTTAATTAATTTTATAAAATAGGATTTTTGATTTTTTAAAGCAGCCTTTTTATGTTTTCTACATGATTGAAATCATTAGAAAGCAGAGTTATTTAAAGGATTTTTCCAAAGATTTTTATTAGACGGGAAAAAATCACCACCACATGGTGATAAAATCACGCAACAAAATTATCTAAAATATTTAGAAAATTCATCCAAAATAAAATTAAAGTACTTCACACAGTTCAACTACTCGATATTGAGTAGAAATCAGTCATTTTAGAAAGTCTTTCGTATTTTTATGTATCTGATTGTTTTAATGAACAACTAAGTTTGTTTAGAATATAGATATAGATATAATTCACTGCTGATAAACTAACATAAAATTAGAAATTGTGAGAGTTTGTTAGAGTAATTTTTAAATATATTGGATTTCATTTTAATTACTAAATTTATGTTTATCAATGATTGATAAAACAAATTGTTTTACTTTGTAATACTTTGTGATAGTTTGTTAGAATTTTTCATATTTTGGAATTTAATAGGAAATAAACTTATGAATCAACAATATTAAAATAGTAATCTTAGAGTAGGTGCTTTTAAAATAGCTTTATCAATTGTTACTAATAATATAAAACAAAGAATAAGTATGGGCTTTCAGCAAAGTTAAATATAGAAGCACGAAATGCTATATAAGCAAGCCATTTTAACTAGTAATAACTTACAATTTATGGGGAAGACATCAAAAGCTAAACAAAAATAGAAAATTTAATCTCCAGTTTCTGAAGATTAATGTGATGAGAACTCTGGATACACAGCTGATTTTTTCAATGAAGAGCAACTTATGGAATTGAAGTAAAAAGAATCAAAGCAAAAGATATTAGACCATATTAAGAAGCAAGGTATACTTGGGAAGTAGACCTACAAGGATGTCAAAATTTTGCTCAAAAAGAAATTTGGAGCTGATACTATAAATATTCATAAAAATTGGCTAGTTTCTACCCTCAACTCGAGAAAGTCTGATAGCAAAGCCGCAACTCCAACAAATAAAAGGAAGAAAAATTTTAATAAGAAAAATACAAAACCTTGTACATGTTAGGGAGAACAGAATATTGATGGTAAATCGAACCAAAGCCAAACATCATTAACTCCTTCAAAGAACGAAGACCAAAGCATTATCACAGGAATGGACTATTAATCACTGTAATCTGACTTGAATCACACAGAGACGGAATTTTCGCAAACACATAGCGACACAACATTCCCTGAGCTTAACTAAATTGATGGGCTAATTGAGAAAAAGTTAGGGGAGCTTACGTAGAAAGCTCGGGATGATATAAGTAATATGATACTTAAATAGGTACCAGAGTTATTATAAACTCCACAATTTCAAAATTTAACAGACCAAATTAAGGAATCTTGTGATAGAGTTACAAAGTTGGAATCTTTGTTAAAATCTGTTGATTATGAATAAATATCAAGCGAAGTTGCTGAAGGACGCGAGGAAATTTAGCAGAAATTCTAGATATTAGTTGAAGATATCAAAAAAGTAGCACCCACTCTTGGTGTTGCCACGTAAGAGTCAATGGCAAGAAATGTTAGAAGTATCAATGACTAAATAGTGGAGCTTCAAAAAACAATGAAGGATTCAACTAATGGCTTTAAGAATATGGAAGATACCTTAAAAATCCTAACAGCCTAAGATAGTGAATAAGTAAATCTACTAGAAATGAATATTGCAGATGTTTAGAAAAAACTAAAGTGTGTAGTAGACACTTTCAATGAGACGATTGAAGAGTCCAAAGAAAACATTACTAAAAACATGAACATAATTCATGAAAATATTAAAATAATAAATACTCGAGTAACTAACATTGAAAAGCGTTCAATAATGCAAAAAAGAGAATAAGTTACTTCAGTTCAATAGCATCAATCATAACCATTCATATAACCACAAATTCAATAACAAAATATTAATAGCTCAAATGCTCAAAATCCTTAAACGACTATTTAAGATGCTATATAGAAATACAACTAGCATGATCCTAAGATTTAATTTTTAAAAATAGGGAATTAGTACCTCCACGACGGCACTAGCAAGCAGTTTATTTTGGTTGATGAACAAGCTGACGATTGATGCTCAATTATATAGCTTACTCATTTACTTTAGTTATATTTGATTACTTTATTACTCATAATACTTAGTTGAAAAGATAACGACGGGGTTTTGGGGTTTTGGGGTTTATTATTTTGCTTTAGATCTCAGTGAATGTAATTAATAATTGTGAATTTTTACTATGGCTAGGATGTTCTCTTTATATGAAATAAAATTTCTCATAAAATATTAACTAATAAATATCATAAACTTAATTTAAATCTAATCACACCAATAATTAAACCTTGATTCTTCTTCAATGAGATTGTCATTGCGCATAAGAAGGGCCATTAAATCACCTCCTGGAAAAAAAAGCTATCACAGGTACAGATGTCTTTCATCTTGGAATGAGAATTATAACTTTACAATCTGTGAAATCTTAGTAATAATTAGCGCATAAAAAATGTGAACTACTTCATAAAATTGATTAATTTCTTTAATAAGTGTCCGTTTTAGAATAGAATGGATTAAATTTAATTATTATTCCATCTTTTTCAGTTTTGTTGCAACCATCTTAATAATATTTATATTTCATCTCAAATTATTTCATTTTTCCATACCTAGAACCTCTCTAGTTTCTTTGAATCTGCAAATTTCTACTTCTCCAAAAAATCTTCTTCCAGTAACACCAAGTGGCTCAGAGTCATTCATTCTTGTCTTCTTTTCTCCTATAAAATTGTTTCAGAATTCAGTCATCGATAAAGTGTATAATTTTCATGGTAGAAATAATGCAAGTTTAAGCTAAATGAGTACTGAACTATTTCAATTTTTTTTCAGTTCAAGTTTCTCTTTATGAGTTCTTACTCGGGCTCACTTAAATTCATTTTCATTGATAACATGCCCCATGATAATATTAAGAATGATATTAATTATGATATAAAAACGACATATTTATGTAAAATATTGATTCCTGTCTATATATTAAAATATAAAACCAACCTTCTTTTCTTTCATTCTCATCTATTTTTAGTTTCTTACACTTTTCTCAATAAATGCTGTAGAACCATCTACCTTCTCCATAGTTAGTTAAATGATTTAATGTGGAATTTATTGATAAAATTACTGTTTTTATATGATAATATTCTTCATTTCTAATGCATAATAGTGTTATAATATTATGAAAATATATAATTTCATTAAAATGATCACTCTTAATTTAAACGATTTTCAGTTATTATTATGGAAGTTAGGATGTTTTTCATACCTTGTCTGTGGCCTTAGAGCAAGTAACTTTTGTTACTGTTAAGCCAAGTGCTGATGTATTTATTCTGCAAAATATATTCTAGTATTAGTTAATATTAATATGGTTTACTAATATGTTGATTATGTAAATGAAATACTAATTATATTATAATGACTTCAAATTGTTTAAAGTTTAAAAATAAATGGTATGTTAATTTATTAAACTCAATCCCTATATCAAAAAAATATAGGGAAATAAGCGATTAATTTTCTTATGCAAAATAGATTATATCTTTGCTTCGAATTAATTTGTTTTATACTTCTGGTCTAAGCTGTTCTCTGTTCTAACCCATTCCAATAAATATATATAAGTATGGTAAAAACAATATTAAAATCCTTGTATGCATTAAATTCTCAAAAAAATTCTGGATAAAAATCTCCTTGAATTGATCTTTGGAGGCATAACCAAGAGAAAGAGCAGCTTCTTCAAGAATAGTGTGATCTTATGGAAATTTCTTGGATATAGCAGTAGCTTTGCTGTAGCTATTGCATGGGATTAAGGCAGTAGCTTAAATCAACTAGAATTTAAAAATAAATTAAAAATCAAAGATATTTGAGCATTTCTTTTTAAATTATATCAAACTTTCGTTAAAAATTTTGATAATTCTTTCTTTTGGCTGACAATGCCAACTTCACAGTTATAGAATTTACAGGCATCTTCTGAAAGAGTGTTTGAGCGTAGGCAGTTTCTAATGATATTTAAATTGAAAACATTCAATTCATAGCGATATTATAGAAGGAAGTTCAATTTATTCATGATTAAAAGCAATACAATCATATATGTAGAAGAAATAAATTTATACAAAAACCAATTGAAGTAAGGTAATTTATTACTGAGGACTTAAGCACAAACCATAGTCATAGCTATACATTGAGGTGGGTTTATTTTACCTGGCATGATAGAGAAGCCTGGTTCATTTTCTAGAGCACTCAATTCACTAAGACCTCATCTTAGATTTGATCTCAAAATTCTAATAAACTCATCCACTATAGTAATGCTTTTTAATGAATATTTTTATTAAAAAATATAATTTTTTAATTTAATTTGCATATAGTCATATATTATAGTTTATCATTAACAACTCTCATGAGTTAGGTTGCGAGAGCATTGAAAGCACCGTAGAGACACAAATATGCATCATAGGAGGCAAGCAATTCAAATTTTTTGGAGGCAGTTTTGAATATTGTAACCAGTCTCTTTTGAAAGATTTTTTGCTACTTTGTCTTTGAAATGAACTAAATGTATTTAATCCAGAAAATTATCTATTAAAATATAGATTATATAAATTAGTTATATATTTTGAGTCTGCCAACTGTAGGCCACCTTGAGCGATTTCAAGTACACTGCCAAGAGCATATTCAATTCTCTTAGTATCGTGTTCATGTAGACCAACACTACCTCCATATTCATGACCAAGGGTAAGAGTAGTAATATCATGAATATGGGTTCTACCAATCAGATAATAAAACCCCATTAGTAAAATTTTGATGAAATATAGGTGATAGATATTTTAAGATTAAAATTAAAAACTATGTTTAATTAATATACTACTTTTTGAAAAATAAAAAAAAACATACTGAAAAGAGAATTGAACCCTATACTGTATGATCTCTAGTAAAACGTAGTACTATGTGTACATAGGATTAATAATTAATTTTTAATAATTAATTTATTTTTTAAATATCTTTTTCAATACTCTCCAATCTAATTCAATAATCGGAGTTTCATTCGCAAATATCTTCAGGTCAGTTGAGGAAATCATTGAGATCTTAGAAAAATTAACTTAAGAGAATTGCTCTAGAATAGAAGAGATTTCTCAATAAAATCTGAAAATAATATATTCTCATTTTAGTTCAAAAATTCAGAAATAAGCAATAAAAAGTCAAATTTTATGACTTATAGGGAATGTTAAAGATAGGAATAGTTTGACTAAAGTTTAATAATGCTGAGAAGATAAAAAGTAAAAGGTTTTTGGAATATTTATGAATTGAAATAAATCATGTAGAAGTCAAGACAAAGGCTAAAACGTTAATAAGTAATTATTTATGAATTAATTGTATTAATTGTTTTTATATATCTCTCTGATACAAATGATTTTACTCTTTTATATGGTTTACAATTCAATTTACTTTAGATTTATACTTTTATTATTAAATAATTATTCAATCTTTTTTAATATTGCTAATATTGAATTGAATCGGGAAATTGTGAAAATAAAATTATATTTATATAATAATTAGCCAAATGGCAAAATACGTAAACCCCAAATCCCCTCATTAATGAAACCCTATTTGTAATTTTGAGCGTTGGTAATTTCTTTTTGGACGTGTGTTGTCGAAATGAATATGTTTTTAGTCTTATTAATACATAAAATCACGAAAACAAATTGACCTCGAATTTATAGGTTTGGAAATTAAGAGAAATTGCTTGATTTTCGAAGTTTGCGATTAGTAAAATTTGTGTAGTTTAGGGAAATAAAGGGACTTCATCCGAAAACCTCTCTCATTTACCGAAAGGGTAAGTGAAAAAGGGTCGGCTTCTTTGAAACTGGGGAATTTCATGAAAATATGGCATGTATACCTAAACGTGCATTTGAATATGCAAATATAATAAATATTAATTGCAAGATAAATCAGAAATTAAAGATTACAAATGAAAAATATAAACAGTATTTTTGAAAATTAGTGTTGTGGATAATGAATTAGGACATTTTTAAGTATTATACTAATAGTGTGAGTTATTATATTAAATCTGCTTTAAATTTAAACTGCCAGATTATGGGAAATTTTAAGGACAAACAGGTGTAGCAATCTACAACACACATGAAATAAACATCATCACACAAATCCGAACCTGAAGGTGTGAGTCTATTTCTTTATGCTGAATGCACACATGCCCTGAATGTCTTCTTTGCTTAAATTCTGGATAATTTCTGCCACTCTTTTGACCAACTGCTGCCTATAAATGTAAACCCCAAGAATGTTTACTTGTTTTAAATCGTCTCCATCTTTAGCTGCCTATAAATGTAAACCCCAAGAATGTTTACTTGTTTTAAATCGTCTCCATCTTCATCTCTTTTTTGGAAACGAAAATAACTGCGCAATCGGGTTCAGCCAAGGAGAGTACTCTGCCTGGATGAACACGTTCACCTTGAACATTCTGGCAGTAGCCAACATCTCAGTATTTATGAATAACGGCGTTGTCTATCAACAGCACTACCTTCTTCGAGTGAAGGCCTTTATCAGTTCTCACGCTACGTAAGGTGTGGTAGATGAAGTTTTCAAAGAGCACAGAATCAAAGGCCCATTCTATTACTTGACTAGAAATGATTCTGTCCTAGAAAATGGCAGCGATAAAAGACATCGAGCATTGCACTATCAAAGTCGGGCTTTTCTTAATTGATAACTCCCTTACTTTCATGCCATAGTGTCCCAAGTTCGGTTTCATTTCGTTTTATTAATCTTTGATAGTTTTTAAGGTGGGGTCTGTAAATAACTTAGGGGTTGCTGAGCCTTGCTCCCTTCACTTTCTAAATTTCCCAGCTCAGATTCAGAATATGACGAATCTCTGTGGAAACTGCTTAACAGCTAAAATTTCCTTTTTTTTTGGGGGGTAATGGCAAACCGATTTCCAAGCTTGGCTTCAGCAAGCAAGTCAACCGACTTCTTTCGAGTTGATTCCAGTTTTAATTTTGAGATTGTATCAAGTATAGGAGTCAAGCCACCCCTTGCTTTTGAAATTTAGAGGTCCTCAGAGCCCACTGACCTTACTGAGCTATAAATGCAAAAGCTGAAACGTTTTAATCAAGCTGAACTTCTAGTTCGATGTCTCAAAGACCTCTAAAATTGGAGAGAAGTCCTACTTCATACGGGTCGGGTTTTCATTGATGGAGTCTGAAGCTGTTTCTATTAGTATTTATGTTTTGGTGTCCCCTGAGAGTATTAAGGAAGCAATGTTACTTTTGAGTGTCCAATCGTTTTTTGAAATAGTGCCATTGGCTCTCGACTGCACCTTTGAAGTTTTTAGCATTTTCACTCCAGGAACATAGAATGGCGTGCTAGAAATATTATTGGGAGTCAAGGCGAGTTCCTGATTTCCAGGCTTCTCAAAGTTCCTATTAGCATTCCATTGCAAAATCCGAATTACTTACGAAGTTATTTAAGCCTAGCTGAATTTTCCACTTTCAAAATTTGCAATCTTCTTATGAGTAATTTCGAAATTCGCTAATTCTTAAGAATTCGTGAAATCCAAAGGAATTCTCCTGTTTCTTGTATATTCTCAAGTTGCTCGTATTCATGAATTTAGGAAATTTGACTCACATCTTTAAATCATTCCGAATAAAAGTTATCCATACAAAAGTTGTTCATCCTTTGCAAGAATCATATTATTTCCATTCAATCCATTCTATCACTTCTGCAACTTTTGATTTTCTCTAATAATATCATTGATATTAAAGCTTCATTGTTTTGTGGGAATCGAATCAGAGCGGAAGTTGCTTTCATCAACTGAAATGATGACTACGTTTTCGTATAAAAACTGAGCCAGAAATCGACTTATCCAGCCTTTTTTCATTGAAGTTCGGGGCCGTGTACTTGGTATTTGCAGCCCAAGTTTTCCCATATCTAAGATGGAACTTCTCTCACATTATCTTTTACAGGATGGTAACGCAAGGCAGCTTGATTCTTGCACTCTGGTATGGTCTGGGCCAGATTAATGAGATAGGTGTAAAGCTTCTACCCCGTAACTTCATAAATTCCGTTAAGTTCGAGGTAGCCCTCGATAGAGTCAAGCAGGAGTTAGTTCTCACATTAACCTTTTCTACCCACTTTTTTTGGGGATCAGGATTCAAAACCTTGTGCTTGACTTCGTGCTTGAACTTTCCGATCGTCTTATACACTATATCGACATCCATCCTCATTTTCTTAGCCACCTGCCTGGGCATCAAGTGTTCGTTAAAGTACAGATTAATAACGTCTAGTTTTTGCAGCGAGCTTGGCCTCTCTTTTCTTCAAAAATGGGTTGCTATTGCTTTTCTTGGGCTTTCCTTTTGGTTATAGACTTTCATTGAGAGCCGCTATCAAATCTATATTGGATCTTAAGCCATCCTGGTTATCATTAACTTTCAATCTTTCTGCTTAATTCTAGCTTGAACAGTCATCCTTCTTATTCTTAACGGTTTTACTCATCTTTTTGGTAAGTCTAAAGTTTTGAAGGTACCCTTCAAGGAAATTGCATAGTTGGTAGTCACTCCGCATGTAACAAACATCAACATTAAAGCCAAGTATTATTTGATTTTTTCTTAGAAAGTTTAATTATTGCTCCTCTAGCCAGCTTCTGAAATTCGGAGGGACTTCGCCACTGTTTAGCAGCTATCCTGAATTTTAAGTGAGCTTTGACTGCGAAACCACACTTGGAAATACTTTGCCAAGAACAACTGGGGTCCATTTCACGATGGTTTTCTCTTGAGCTTTGACTTTACTGGGTTTGATTTCAGAAAGAGCGTTGTTTTTTTAAAAGTCTTCTCTCAGTATTGACTGCTTTGAGTACGAAAACCCTCATAGAGACTAATTCTTAGACTCTTCTCTAGAGTCTCTTTTTAGTTGATGCATCTAAAGCATTCGGCTCATTCTTTTCATTATTACTGGCTTTTATCTTTATAGCGAAAACTTAATCAAAATTAATTTAATTTATCCGTGGATAGTTGAATATCCTAATTACTTTTATTATTAAATAAAATACTACTAAATACCGGATTCTGTTATTTTAGGCTATTGCCAAAAATATTGAAAAAAAAATACTTATGCTCATTAAGAAGGAGACAGTCCTCTTGAAATAATAGAACTCTATCAGCTTGATTATATGAAGAACGAATTTGGAACTAAAGTGAATGGAGAGGGACTATCTTAGAATTCTTGCTCACTCACGAGGATAATTGTATAAGCCTTTCCCTTTGCTATGTTGAAAAAATCCTAGATAATGAGTATTTGATTCATGAGACTTTCTTCAAATTTTCATAAAGCTCTTTATGCTATTTTCAGAACAAACTTTCTCTTCATTTGAATTCTTTCACACCTACAGATACTTGAACTTACTTTGATCAGCATTACTGATCTTCTAAACATTATCGCTAACCAAAAACTTGATCTAGTTTAATAATAAAGAAGTAAAATTAACCTCAAATCCCATTGAATATATAATTATGACTCGAATCGTAGAATTAAGATTCAAATGCTCTTTAAGAATCATATCGAAATCGACAAATTTGGATAATAGTGTTCTGAATTGCATATTGATGAAGTCAAGAATCTTACTATTAATGTGAATATTAAGCATATTCCACAATGCAAGCTCATTAAAGCAGTGAAATAATCAAATTAATTGGACGAAGAGGAAAAAATGATGGGAATGAATAAAAATTCCCAAAAGTTATCAATGTAAGTGTTGAAGACCATAAGTTCCAAGAATAAATTTCTGATAAAAATAAAATTACAAATCTCTCTGACCCAGATATTTAAATGCTATGCGGGCAAAATTGTAGTTATCAGAAAAAGTAGGAATAATAAATATCTGAAGATCCTCTTGCTTCTATTTTGACTTAAACAATTCAGAATAAATTATTACAAAAGCTCGATCAAAATTTGGCTACACATCTCAATCTAGATTTTCTTAATGAATTTGATAAAAATTAGAATATGTCGGCATATTACTCTACTCTTAAAGGCCATTCATAAAGCTAGTATGCTAAGCAGGTTTTACCAAATCAGTATGATCATGCAGTTTCAATGTATTTTTATAACTTTCTCGATAAACATTAGAGTGAAATTTGTGCTCTTCGATTAGATTCGCTCTCTTATGAATAATAAAAATAAGCAGTCTCTTATCTGTTTAAAAGTTTCAATGATAAATTGAAATCAAGCAACTTAAATACTTTAATTGCTTAAAAAGGTGACTGCTAAGAACACCAATTTAATAGCACCTAATGAACTGAAATTAAATTTGTATCAGCCGAAAAGATCAAGTAAAAGAAACTGATAAAGCCTGAATCTATAAAACAAAAGGAGTAAAAATAGAAACAGGAATAGAAGGGGATTACGTACGATGAGTACAACAAAAAAGATAGGAAGGTTTTATACAGACACACAGAACTATTAAAGCAGGGATTCTGTTATACCAATCAAGTAAGAAGAACAACACCATAAGCTGTCAAGCAGCGCGTCTTTCCCAAAGAAATCCAAGTTCATGGTACTAACAAAGAATTATGAAAATCTTTTAAAAAAGGGAGAAAAAAACTCTCCCAACTATATAAATCTCGACTATTGTTAATTGATGAATACGACAAAATATTGAATAGTTTCGAGATACGCGATTTCCCTATTCCAAATTTACTGATACTGAACTAATTCACATCATGAGCATTATTTAATATGCTGTCAAATTTAATGAGTATATTGAAAAAGAATGAGAAATAGAGTTGAAAAAATGTTTACTGGTCGCCTTTCTTCTAGTGCAATTAACACCTCCTTATGCAAACCTCCTTCAGGTTTTAACATTAATGAACTCCCCAAAAACTAAGTTCTTTCAATACAGATTTCCCTTTCAAACCTGAAATCTGCATTAACTCCTAAAACTATTGATATCCCAACGAGCTTTTGGGATTGTTGAATATACTCTGTGATGGGCCAGTTTATATTGATTTGAGAGCAACTGTTATGCTACTAGCTGCATTTTTAGCTGCGGATCCTCAAGATATAATCAGTGAGTATTTTTTGAACCCAGTTTCTTTTCCACTATGCTAGATACTTCACAACTTGGTCTTTAATCATAAACTGCAGACCTTTGATGCAGTCAAAATCCAAGAGGAATTCGAACCAAATCATAACTTTTAAACTTTTCCATCCATCTTTCGAATTGATTCAATCGATATAGAAAATATTTGTCAATATTTAAATGGATAAAAACTCGATCATTTTTGAGTTCGTTTACTTTTAAATGGATGATCTAATCCCCAGATCCTAATTCATAGTTTTAAGAGAAGATGAGGATTATTACCTTGTTGCCATGTCAATGAGAAGAGGGTTAATTAAAATTCCACAACGACTCAATATAGTTATAGTCAAAGTCAGAGAATAACAAATACTTGAAAGCTTGATTGATGAATTGTTGGGAAATGAAGAATTTGATATTGGGCTTTGTGAGCCGTATTCAATAAGATTATACTTCGTAACCCTAAAAGATTTATCCCCTCCATTAACTATCTGTGGGACCTCTGCGGAATACTAATATAGACTTGGAGACTTTTTTGTAAAGTTCTTTAGTTGGTAAGTTTTGTGATTCCTTTACATTTCATAGCAATAATCAATACCCCATAACCCTTTCAGTAGTTTGATTGAGTTTTTGATTGATAAAAGTAGACTATTAGTGCATACTTTATTAGGGTTTTAATAGGGTTTATGTAGGGTTTAATATTTAAATATTAGTATTTTAAGTGAGTATATGCGAGGTTTGGGGTCTGTTTATGACAGGAAGTATATAGATTTATTGTTTAAGTTGCGATATGGATGTGATGAATATTGTGAATAACTCAAGCCTGTTCTGAATTATACGTCTATTGCAAGACTACTCCATAAATCTCCAGCAACTGTTAGGTCTCACTGTCTATTAGCATTGAATTTAAAGAGATAGCATCTTAATTCTAAGCCTAAGAGACCCTTAAAATTTTAGCAGCATCATATCGATTATCTAATTAATGATAAGACTCTTGAATACTGGGCTCACTTCTCTCTGGCCTAGAGAGCTGTGATTTCATCGCCAATTTCCTGAGCTTCACATCTCTGCTTAATTGATAGCCAACATATATAAAAAGAATGGAATATCTTACAAGATAGTCAATCGCATTAAGAGAGTGATTGACTTTAATATTCCATTTTATAATACTAATTTAAAATATATATTCGATTAAATGCAGAGGTCTTAAGAGCATAATATAAAGTCATACACGCTGATGAAGCAGTATTTACATTCAATACCTTTATATCAAGGTCTTGGTACAAGAGGTATAGTAATATAGAAGATTATGACTAAGAAGTTAAGGTATAAACTCATACTATTCTTGGTGGAATAAGTGAAGATAGTAGCCTCGAGACTTATGTTATTCACCCTCTTTCTATAAAGACTGAATAATATATTAAGTTCTTGCAATAACTCAGAGATAAGTACGCGGACTAAGAGATTATTCTATTCGTTGATAACTTGTCAGTACATAAAACAAAAGACTCAAGGAAAGAATATGAAAGGTAAATATAACACCTGTATTTAATGTTCCTTACAGCCCTTAGTTCAATGGAATTGAATTATATTGGGGATTATTGAAAGGTCATTATTAGAAATTGCTGCTCTACCATATGATGCATGATTTAAAGATAGATACAGTCGATTTTATTAAGAGTGCTGCTAAGATTGTCAGCGATGATAAAGCTAAAGTATGCGCAAGAGAAGGGAAATTTTGTGTTTATAAATAAGTTTTAGATTTAAATGAATGAATAAGTTCACATATTAAATTTGCCCGTGAAGGGATTTGGCTTCTCTTTCTTTTCTTCTTCTTAGGGCTTGCTTGGCCTATGTTTCTTCTCTTAGTGCCAGCTCCTGCATCTATGTTCATCTCTTCTGGTTTTAATAAATCTTTGAAGAGCCTCTTACTCAATTCATGTTTTACTTGAGACTTTCTCTCTCTGTTTAATTTGCTGAGCTCTTTCATCAAGTATATAGCAGTACCAGGTTTTTCTATAAAGTTAGAAGAC